>JAXCHO010000789.1:0-26057 GCA_036630365.1 Acanthiza pusilla
TGGAACTGTCCCTGGAGCTCCAGTAAAGATCCACTTTTATCTTATCTCCTATACTGAAAGGATCTTGAGTTTCATTTCTAGGCTGAAAAAGGCAGCATTTCAGATGAGTTATTCTCCAGCTGCACTGTTACAAACACTGGAAAAATGAAAGACCATTCACTTTAAGCACTCAAAACACAGCTCCTTCTACCCATATTCTCCCTACTGGAACTATAGGATCAGTCTTCTCTGTGGGTTTTGCCCTCCCTATCCATTCAAAGTCCCACATAGTCTTGCTTGTCAGGTGCCAAGCTATGGTATCCACCCCCCCCCCCACCACGCCCCAGAAACCCGGTCTTATCGCCACTTGAGGTGATAGGAGCAGAAGCAAACAAGGAGGTTACTATCACTGTTCCAGGGGAATGGCACTGGTGCCAAGTACCCACTCCGCACTTACGTCGGCAGGAGTAATGGGTGGGAGCAGGAAGAGGGGGGAGGTAACTGCTCTTCTGTTTGTGATTTAACAGGATACCTGCAACCCATACACCCCCTGGAGCAAAACATCTGGGTGACCCTGGCTAAGGCAACTGGACAAGATCCCTTATGCCTTAGCACTGCTGCGCCTCAGAAGCCATTCACAAAGTGTCTGATCGGCATCCTTCTCAACACCCCTGAACTGCCACAGTTATGGAACAGCACCCCTGCCTCCTCAGCCTGCCCGGATACATTGTCTCCCCGTGGGAAATTCCCTGCTTTACCCCCACAGGAACTGCAGATTTTAGGCACCTTGAATGCACATAGCTGTACCACCTTCACATTTCTCAGCACAAGGAATAGCCCTATGGCTTGGTGGGTCAATGCCACAACACCATGCTACCCAAGTGTTTCACACCGGTGTAATTCAATCACAAACTAAAACTAACCTTGAGTTTTAGTATACATATGCAACTCCCGCAGGGCATTTTCTTCATCTGTGCGGACTGAGCATGGACCAGAGTGCCAATGGCAATTAAAGGTGGTCCATCTACTTTGGGGAAAGTAACCCTCTTTTCTCTAAAGATGACAATTGCACTATGGAGCCAACAAAACTGAACTCACCACTCTCATACTCACAGCATACATGCTTTTACTTCTGCCTGCAGAGATACAGCTGAGTTCTGGAACACTGCCAAGATAATCACTGCCTCTTCATCGGCTCCTGGGCTTGCAAGTGCACAAGGCCTCAGGAGCCTGAACAAACCTGGCTGTTGGTTGGCCAAGTTTAGTAATGCTACCAGCATAGCGATAGCTGACTTGTTAATTGATGTAGACAGCATTAGACATGCTATATTCCAAAATCAAGCAGCAATTGATTTTTTGCTTTTACTGCGTGGGCATGGGTGCAAAGAATTTGACAGGTTATGTTGTATGAACTTAAGTGACCATTCCCGCTCTTCCATCCCTCCACTGCCCTGCACTGATTTGCTCAGCCATCCCCACCTTGACTTCCCCACCCATTTGTCCAGGCCCAGCCTTGCCTTCCCTTCCCTTCCCTTCTTTTTCTAGAACTCGCATTGTCTTGCTTATCTCTCCCTTGCCTTGCCTTGCCCTGTAAATGCAGCAGTTGCCTTCTGTTGCCCTGAAAGCCTTCACTTGCCTTGCAGGACCTTGCTCACCCCTCCCCCACCTGGAATTCAAGACCCCTCTTTTCGTGGCATTTCTTCAACTTGCCTTGCCCTGCCTGCTTCCCTCAGGAAGCCTTCAAGGCCTTCACATACCCGCAGCGTTTCAGGAGCATGGAAGAGGAAGCCCATAGGAGCCAAACCCGTCTGTCCCAGCAGCTTTTTTCTGGCATCAATTCTTGCATGTACAGGATTTTGGACTGGCAATCCATATTTGTCTTCTGAGCTCTGGGACCAAGATGACAGTTCTTCTTCATTGGAAGGAAAGCAGGTAGCCCCAGTGTTTTAGGTGCAGATTAGAGCTGGCACAGGTGAGAGCAAGACTGTTATTATACACTCAATTGTGGGTTTTACATTATGAGCAAAGGTAATTAAGGCAACAGATACAACTACAGGTGCAATACATAAGAGATAGAGAACAGTACTTTAAAAATATACAGATCATTAACCATTTAACTATTAGCTACTACCCAGAGTCCACAATCACGGGAGAGTCCCATTTTACAGGTGAGACTTGAAGACCTTTCCCGGGCAAGGTTGTCAAGTTTACCTGAAAAGGGGTTCCAGCTCTCCAAGCCCAATTGGTGAGCCAAAATGACTCAATTGCAGTTTTAGGGTAGAAACATCTGGGATTAAAGATTCAGTACCCGATCAGCTTAGGGCCAGGACTTGGCCAGAGCCCAGGCCTTACCTGAGAGGGTCTCTCTAAATCTTCTAAACAAGCTTCTATTAATATCAATTCTTTCAAGCAATATACTTCTTGCAGATCGGCGTTGTGGTTTAGTTTTAACTAAATAATCAATGGTACCATAAACAAATTACAAATAGCTGTGAACAAAGAGACACATATGTATAGCATCAAATAATGTTTTCTGGGTAATGCTCTCTGTAAAAGCTTAGTAAATTCATATCATTACTTTAACAACACATCTAGAATTTCATGTTTTGACAGAACTTAAACTTTAACTTCACTTAAAATTAAGATAAATCTAACAGAGCTTAAAGTTAACATCATTGAAAGCAAAAATTAATGTCAAGCACTTAAAAAATAAGTCCTATCTCATAGGTGCCTCCTACCCAGACTTACATGCTGATAAAATACAAATTAACAGAGACAATTCACACACATGTACAGGAAAACAAAATTAAACTTGCCTTTGTTAAAGTTATTACGGGGCTAACTGACTCTGACTCTTAGGCCACAAAATGCTTTACAGAATTGGCCTCAGGATTCTACTCAGCCAGTTCTGGCTCTGAGGCAGCAAGTTACACCCCTCTGCCAGCTGTTACAAATTCACTAAACAACACCACCACTCACAAACATGGAAATTTTCTTCACTCGACTACAAGCGTCTGTTTTCTCTTTTCTTTCTTTCAGAGGTTACCAAAATTCAACTTCTTAATCAAACTGAAAACCAACAGACTTTACATAAATTTTGATCAACTTAAAGTTGACAGGTCTGACTTATAAACTCAAAAGACATAAAAGACTCAAACAACATTCTTAGTACATTTGCTGCAGCACTTTCACACTTGTACGCACACAGATACTGATTAAGGTATACCTATGGAAAGAAAAATAGTCCTTTGAAGTCAGTGAGGTAGTCACTCTGAATGCCTTTGCATTCTTTTAACTTTAAATTTACTAAAATTAGATACAAGATTAAGAGTATACCTTAAGAGTTTTAGATACAGCAGAATTTAACTTATTTTGACTTTCTTCGCACAAGAAACTACTGAAAATTCATCATACAGCAGTTAAACATTTGCGAATAATATCAAGAAATAAATCTAAAGTGTGTCAGATTTACAGTCATGTGGAAAATGCCTGTTCACTCCTCTAAGATAAATGTAAGTTTATTAAGATGTTTTCGAGATGCAGCTTTACTCACAGGGATGATAGCACTGCACGTTCTTGGAAAATTGCATTTAAGACCTGCTTAACTTGCTGATGGTAGGACAGCTTTCTGTAAAAATAATTACAAACGGTTTGAGATGTAAAGCACATGTGTCTACATGGCAAAAACAATTGCATTTAAATTGTCTTATTAAAGCTGTATAGGCAGACAGGTAAAGCTGGCACCACGCTACATGTTTTTACAGTAGAGGATCGTGAGCTAATTATATTCGATTTCCAAACAGCTTCTGCAGATAACAAACATGGAGTTAGGCCTAGTATAGGCCTCACCCTCAGCCTGCCCGGATACATTGTCTCCCCGTGGGAAATTCCCTGCTTTACCCCCACAGGAACTGCAGATTTTAGGCACCTTGAATGCACATAGCTGTACCACCTTCACATTTCTCAGCACAAGGAATAGCCCTATGGCTTGGTGGGTCAATGCCACAACACCATGCTACCCAAGTGTTTCACACCGGTGTAATTCAATCACAAACTAAAACTAACCTTGAGTTTTAGTATGCATATGCAACTCCCGCAGGGCATTTTCTTAATCTGTGCGGACTGAGCATGGACCAGAGTGCCAATGGCAATTAAAGGTGGTCCATCTACTTTGGGGGAAGTAACCCTCTTTTCTCTAAAGATGACAATTGCACTATGGAGCCAACAAAACTGAACTCACCACTCTCATACTCACAGCATACATGCTTTTACTTCTGCCTGCAGAGATACAGCTGAGTTCTGGAACACTGCCAAGATAATCACTGCCTCTTCATCGGCTCCTGGGCTTGCAAGTGCACAAGGCCTCAGGAGCCTGAACAAACCTGGCTGTTGGTTGGCCAAGTTTAGTAATGCTACCAGCATAGCGATAGCTGACTCGTTAATTGATGTAGACAGCATTAGACATGCTATATTCCAAAATCAAGCAGCAATTGATTTTTTGCTTTTACTGCGTGGGCATGGGTGCAAAGAATTTGACAGGTTATGTTGTATGAACTTAAGTGACCATTCCCGCTCTTCCATCCCTCCACTGCCCTGCACTGATTTGCTCAGCCATCCCCACCTTGACTTCCCCACCCATTTGTCCAGGCCCAGCCTTGCCTTCCCTTCCCTTCTTTTTCTAGAACTCTCATTGTCTTGCTTATCTCTCCCTTGCCTTGCCTTGCCCTGTAAATGCAGCAGTTGCCTTCTGTTGCCCTCAAAGCCTTCACTTGCCTTGCAGGACCTTGCTCACCCCTCCCCCACCTGGAATTCAAGACCCCTCTTTTCGTGGCATTTCTTCAACTTGCCTTGCCCTGCCTGCTTCCCTCAGGAAGCCTTCAAGGCCTTCACATACCCGCAGCGTTTCAGGAGCATGGAAGAGGAAGCCCATAGGAGCCAAACCCGTCTGTCCCAGCAGCTTTTTTCTGGCATCAATTCTTGCATGTACAGGATTTTGGACTGGCAATCCACATTTGTCTTCTGAGCTCTGGGACCAAGATGACAGTTCTTCTGCATTGGAAGGAAAGCAGGTAGCCCCAGTGTTTTAGGTGCAGATTAGAGCTGGCACAGGTGAGAGCAAGACCAGTCAAGTCAGTGTTTCCTGGCCGCTTTTGTCTACCAGCAGCTGCCTTGCCTTGGCAACCCAAGAGTTTCCTCTTCTTGCCCTGCTAAACCTCCATGGCTTTGAGTTCTCTTCTGTGCCCATGCCCCACCTGGCTACAGCTTTCCTCCACGGCCTTGCTTTGCCTACTCCTTCCTGTTTCTGCCTGGCCTACCCATCACTGGGCTTACCTTCTTATGCCTAGCCTTGCCTCTAACTTCTGGACCTTCTCTTGCCTACCACTCCATTTGCTTTCCCCTCACTGCTCTGGCCTTGTCTACCTCCCCCTTGACTTGCCTCCAATTGCCTACACTTGCCTTGTGTTGCCTTGCCTGCATGGAAGGCAAGGTAAAGAGTGGTAGGCAAGGCAAAGCAAAGCAAGGACGATGTAGGCAGGGCAAGGGAAGGCAGATGCAAGAAAGGCAAGCAAAGCAAGAGGAGGCTAGGAAAAACTGGGCAAGGTAGAGAAGGCAAGTCCCAGCCAAAAGACTCGGAGTGCCTTTCCTTGAGAAGCAAAGGCCATAGTGCCAGTGTCAGTGGAGCAGAAGGAAAGGTACCATGGGGAGGTACAGTCCAGCAAGACATTTCTCTCCTGGCCCCTTCTGGGTAGGAGTAATTGTTGGACGTATGCAATACTGGAGGTGCTATGCAACTTTGGCTTGGTAAGCTCCTGAAGGAGAATGGCAAGGCTTTTTCATGGGAAGGAAAGCACGCAACCCCAGCGCTGGAGGCGCAGAGAAGAAGCTGCCTAGTGGAGGTCCGGGGCACCAGCTGCTTTCTGTCCTGACATATCTGGTGTGGAAGCATTGCTTCAGTTTGTACACTTTACGGACATGGAATCCATCTTTGGAAGGTGGCCTCTTGAAAGATTCAGTTTGGCAGGTGGTTTCCGCGTCTCAGAAGTGGCCTTCTGAAATTCTGGCAACACCATCTTTTGGACAAGGTAAACCGCTCTGCTCAGTCTTGGTGGGTAGCCTACCTAGCAGCCTAGGTAATGCTGAGGAACAGTGTTCTGGCACCTTTGCATGGGATCAGTCCCTGGATGTTCTGTATTTTGGAGGAGGGGATGCCATTTCATTGGAGATGGGCTTCTAATTCCTCTCTTTTGCAAAGGAAACAACTTTGCATGTGTACATTGGTTGGTCTTAGTGAATTTTAAGACTTTTGCCCATAGGCAGTTCTCTGGCTTAGTGCTGTTGAACTGTCAGTGGGAATGCAAACGCCAGGCTGTTGAGCTTTTTGTCCTGGTCCCGTTCATGTGGGAGCAGCTCCCCTCCATGGTGCTGGACCTGACTGGATGCAGACTCAGTGAGACTGCAGGGTTAGGATGGTAGCAAGAGCTGAGAAGGAAAGGGCCGATAGCAGGGTGTGTGCTGGTACCTCGACGGGTGCAGTTGAAGTTGTCGGCAGCTAGAGCTTTCTCAGCTGGCATCTTTGTGAGCTCTGCTTTTGCCAGATGTTCTCAAGTTTGTAGCCAGATTCTTGTGAGAGTGAAAAGAATTTTTAAGGCAAAGGCCACTAGAGTGTGGTGCAAATAAGAGTTTGCAGTTGGAAGGGGAAGATCAAAGCAATCTTTTGGGGCTGACAGTCGAGTTGAGAGCAGGCACCTTTCCAACTTGGCTGTGGAATTGGGAGGCTTCCGAGCTGGACACAGCGCGATACCTTTAAAAGCAAGTCGAGAGTGCCATCGTGTGGTTGATTCCATATGAGCGCTGACAGAGTGCAGGCAAAAGCCAAGCTCTTTTCTGGCCCGGCCCCACTCGTGTGCGAGCAGCAGTTCGTGGAGAAGCTCCGTGGTGAATCCTGTCCCTTGGACACTGAACGAATGTGAAGCTACATCTAGCGGAGAAGGAAGAGGAATCATTTCACAGCTGGCTGCACGGTGTTTCGGCTGCAAAACCAAAGGAAATTGGGAGCAGCTCCCCTTCATGGTGCTGGACCATGGCGCTGAGAAGGAAAGGGCCGATAGCAGGGTGTGTGCTGGTACCTCGACGGGTGCAGTTGAAGTTGTCGGCAGCTAGAGCTTTCTCAGTTGGCATCTTTGTGAGCTCTGCTTTTGCCAGATGTTCTCAAGTTTGTAGCCAGATTCTTGTGAGAGAGAAAAGAATTATTTGGGCAAAGGCGTTGGTGTTGCCGTTAGAGTGTGGTGCAAATAAGAGTTTGCAGTTGGAACGGGAAGATCAAAGCAATCTTTTGGGGCTGACAGATGAGTTGAGAGCAGGCACCTTCCCAACTTGGCTGTAGAATCGGGAGGATTCCGAGCTGGACACAGCGGGATTCCTTTAAAAGCAAGTCGAGAGTGCCATCGTGTGGTTGATTCCATATGAGCGCTGACAGAGTCCAGGCAAAAGCCAAGCTCACTTCCACGAAGGTCTGGAAACACTGGCACACGGGACACAATGTGCAGAGAGAGAAGGAGCAAGAGAGAGAGAGAAGCACTTTGCCCCAAATTCAGTCTTACAGAACTCGTGCACTTGGAGTTCCCAGAGAAGGTGGCGTGCGTGGAGAAGGTTTTCTCCACGTAGCCTCTTCTGTTCGCTTCTTTGCCGGACCGCAGAAAGACGCCCGCTTCCCTCTCGCGCTTTGCGAGCGAAAAGGCGCCTAGCCGGCGAAGGTGCGTCTTCGGCGGCCAGAAGGCGAAACGAAAACCGGCACTGTGCCCTGCTGCTGCGCTCCCTGCATTTCACATCCAAACTGCACCAGCACGCATAGCAACATGCAGGCTCACCTCCAAAAGATGTTTCCCGCTGCCACGAAGGTCTGGCAGCACTGGCACTCGGGACAAAATGTGCAGAGAGAGAAGAGGGAGAGAGGGAGAGAAGCACTTTGCCCCAGCTTCAGTCTTACAGAACTCGTGCACTTGGAGTTCCCAGAGAAGGTAGAGTGCGTGGAGAAGGTTTTCTCCACGTAGCCTCTTCTGTTCGCGTTTTTGCCGCACCGCAGAGAGCCGCCCGCTTCTCTCTCGCGCTTTGCGAGCGAAGGACGCCTAGCCGGCGAAGGTGCGTCTTCGGCGGCTGCAAAGCGAAGCGAGAGCCGGTACGGCGCCCTGCTGCTGTGCTCCCTGCATTTCACATCCAAACTGCACCAGCACGCATAGCAGCATGCAGGCTCATCTCCAAAAGATGTTTCCTGCTGCCACGAAGATCTGGCAACACTGGCACTAAGTCACACTCTGCAGAGAGAGAAAAAGCAAGAGAGATTGAGATGCACTTTGCCCCAGCTTCAGTCTTACAGAACTCGTGCACTTGGAGTTCCCAGAGAAGGTAGAGTGCGTGGAGAAGGTTTTCTCCACGTAGCCTCTTCTGTTCGCGTTTTTGCCGCACCGCAGAGAGCCGCCCGCTTCTCTCTCGCGCTTTGCGAGCGAAGGGCGCCTAGCCGGCGAAGGTGCGTCTTCTTCGGCAAGAAAGCGAAGCGAGAGCCGGTACGGCGCCCTGCTGCTGTGCTCCCTGCATTTCACATCCAAACTGCACCAGCACGCATAGCAGCATGCAGGCTCATCTCCAAAGGATGTTTCCTGCCGCCACGAAGTTCTGGCAGCACTGGCACTCGGGACAAAATATGCAGAGAGAGAGGGAGCGAGAGAGAGAGAAAAGAACTTCGCCCCAGCTTCAGCCTTGCAGAACTCGTGCACTTGGAGTTCCCAGAGAAGGTAGCGTGCGTGGAGAAGGTTTTCTCCACGTAGCCGCTTCTGTTCGCATCTTTGCCGCACCGCAGAGAGCCGCCCGCTTCTCTCTCGCGCTTTGCGAGCGAAGGACGCCTAGCCGGCGAAGGTGCGTCTTCGGCGGCTGCAAAGCGAAGCGAGAGCCGGTACGGCGCCCTGCTGCTGTGCTCCCTGCATTTCACATCCAAACTGCACCAGCACGCATAGCAGCATGCAGGCTCATCTCCAAAAGATGTTTCCTGCTGCCACGAAGATCTGGCAACACTGGCACTAAGTCACACTCTGCAGAGAGAGAAAAAGCAAGAGAGATTGAGATGCACTTTGCCCCAGCTTCAGTCTTACAGAACTCGTGCACTTGGAGTTCCCAGAGAAGGTAGAGTGCGTGGAGAATGCTCTCTCCACGTAGCCTCTTCTGTTCGCGTTTTTGCCGCACCGCAGAGAGCCGCCCGCTTCTCTCTCGCGCTTTGCGAGCGAAGGGCGCCTAGCCGGCGAAGGTGCGTCTTCTTCGGCAAGAAAGCGAAGCGAGAGCCGGTACGGCGCCCTGCTGCTGTACTCCCCGCATTTTACTTCCAAACTGCACCAGCACGCATCGCAGCATGCAGGCTCATCTCCAAAGGATGTTTCCTGCCGCCACGAAGTTCTGGCAGCACTGGCACTCGGGACAAAATATGCAGAGAGAGAGGGAGCGAGAGAGAGAGAAAAGAACTTCGCCCCAGCTTCAGCCTTGCAGAACTCGTGCACTTGGAGTTCCCAGAGAAGGTAGCGTGCGTGGAGAAGGTTTTCTCCACGTAGCCGCTTCTGTTCGCATCTTTGCCGCACCGCAGAGAGCCGCCCGCTTCTCTCTCGCGCTTTGCGAGCGAAGGACGCCTAGCCGGCGAAGGTGCGTCTTCGGCGGCTGCAAAGCGAAGCGAGAGCCGGTACGGCGCCCTGCTGCTGTGCTCGCTGCATTTCACATCCAAACTGCACCAGCACGCATAGCAGCATGCAGGCTCATCTCCAAAAGATGTTTCCTGCTGCCACGAAGATCTGGCAACACTGGCACTAAGTCACACTCTGCAGAGAGAGAAAAAGCAAGAGAGATTGAGATGCACTTTGCCCCAGCTTCAGTCTTACAGAACTCGTGCACTTGGAGTTCCCAGAGAAGGTAGAGTGCGTGGAGAAGGTTTTCTCCACGTAGCCTCTTCTGTTCGCGTTTTTGCCGCACCGCAGAGAGCCGCCCGCTTCTCTCTCGCGCTTTGCGAGCGAAGGGCGCCTAGCCGGCGAAGGTGCGTCTTCTTCGGCAAGAAAGCGAAGCGAGAGCCGGTACGGCGCCCTGCTGCTGTGCTCCCTGCATTTCACATCCAAACTGCACCAGCACGCATAGCAGCATGCAGGCTCACCTCCAAAAAATGTTTCCTGCTGCCACGAAGATCTGGCAACACTGGCACTAAGTCACACTCTGCAGAGAGAGAAAAAGCAAGAGAGATTGAGATGCACTTTGCCCCAGCTTCAGTCTTACAGAACTCGTGCACTTGGAGTTCCCAGAGAAGGTAGAGTGCGTGGAGAAGGTTTTCTCCACGTAGCCTCTTCTGTTCGCGTTTTTGCCGCACCGCCGAGAGCCGCCCGCTTCTCTCTCGCGCTTTGCGAGCGAAGGACGCCTAGCCGGCGAAGGTGCGTCTTCGGCGGCTGCAAAGCGAAGCGAGAGCCGGTACGGCGCCCTGCTGCTGTGCTCGCTGCATTTCACATCCAAACTGCACCAGCACGCATAGCAGCATGCAGGCTCATCTCCAAAAGATGTTTCCTGCTGCCACGAAGATCTGGCAACACTGGCACTAAGTCACACTCTGCAGAGAGAGAAAAAGCAAGAGAGATTGAGATGCACTTTGCCCCAGCTTCAGTCTTACAGAACTCGTGCACTTGGAGTTCCCAGAGAAGGTAGAGTGCGTGGAGAATGCTCTCTCCACGTAGCCTCTTCTGTTCGCGTTTTTGCCGCACCGCAGAGAGCCGCCCGCTTCTCTCTCGCGCTTTGCGAGCGAAGGGCGCCTAGCCGGCGAAGGTGCGTCTTCTTCGGCAAGAAAGCGAAGCGAGAGCCGGTACGGCGCCCTGCTGCTGTACTCCCCGCATTTTACTTCCAAACTGCACCAGCACGCATCGCAGCATGCAGACTCATCTCCAAAGGATGTTTCCTGCCGCCACGAAGTTCTGGCAGCACTGGCACTCGGGACAAAATATGCAGAGAGAGAGGGAGCGAGAGAGAGAGAAAAGAACTTCGCCCCAGCTTCAGCCTTGCAGAACTCGTGCACTTGGAGTTCCCAGAGAAGGTAGCGTGCGTGGAGAAGGTTTTCTCCACGTAGCCGCTTCTGTTCGCATCTTTGCCGCACCGCAGAGAGCCGCCCGCTTCTCTCTCGCGCTTTGCGAGCGAAGGACGCCTAGCCGGCGAAGGTGCGTCTTCGGCGGCTGCAAAGCGAAGCGAGAGCCGGTACGGCGCCCTGCTGCTGTGCTCCCTGCATTTCACATCCAAACTGCACCAGCACGCATAGCAGCATGCAGGCTCATCTCCAAAAGATGTTTCCTGCTGCCACGAAGATCTGGCAACACTGGCACTAAGTCACACTCTGCAGAGAGAGAAAAAGCAAGAGAGATTGAGATGCACTTTGCCCCAGCTTCAGTCTTACAGAACTCGTGCACTTGGAGTTCCCAGAGAAGGTAGAGTGCGTGGAGAAGGTTTTCTCCACGTAGCCTCTTCTGTTCGCGTTTTTGCCGCACCGCAGAGAGCCGCCCGCTTCTCTCTCGCGCTTTGCGAGCGAAGGGCGCCTAGCCGGCGAAGGTGCGTCTTCTTCGGCAAGAAAGCGAAGCGAGAGCCGGTACGGCGCCCTGCTGCTGTGCTCCCTGCATTTCACATCCAAACTGCACCAGCACGCATAGCAGCATGCAGGCTCACCTCCAAAAAATGTTTCCTGCTGCCACGAAGATCTGGCAACACTGGCACTAAGTCACACTCTGCAGAGAGAGAAAAAGCAAGAGAGATTGAGATGCACTTTGCCCCAGCTTCAGTCTTACAGAACTCGTGCACTTGGAGTTCCCAGAGAAGGTAGAGTGCGTGGAGAAGGTTTTCTCCACGTAGCCTCTTCTGTTCGCGTTTTTGCCGCACCGCCGAGAGCCGCCCGCTTCTCTCTCGCGCTTTGCGAGCGAAGGACGCCTAGCCGGCGAAGGTGCGTCTTCGGCGGCTGCAAAGCGAAGCGAGAGCCGGTACGGCGCCCTGCTGCTGTGCTCGCTGCATTTCACATCCAAACTGCACCAGCACGCATAGCAGCATGCAGGCTCATCTCCAAAAGATGTTTCCTGCTGCCACGAAGATCTGGCAACACTGGCACTAAGTCACACTCTGCAGAGAGAGAAAAAGCAAGAGAGATTGAGATGCACTTTGCCCCAGCTTCAGTCTTACAGAACTCGTGCACTTGGAGTTCCCAGAGAAGGTAGAGTGCGTGGAGAATGCTCTCTCCACGTAGCCTCTTCTGTTCGCGTTTTTGCCGCACCGCAGAGAGCCGCCCGCTTCTCTCTCGCGCTTTGCGAGCGAAGGGCGCCTAGCCGGCGAAGGTGCGTCTTCTTCGGCAAGAAAGCGAAGCGAGAGCCGGTACGGCGCCCTGCTGCTGTACTCCCCGCATTTTACTTCCAAACTGCACCAGCACGCATCGCAGCATGCAGGCTCATCTCCAAAGGATGTTTCCTGCCGTCACGATGTTCTGGCAGCACTGGCACTCGGGACAAAATATGCAGAGAGAGAGGGAGCGAGAGAGAGAGAAAAGAACTTCGCCCCAGCTTCAGCCTTGCAGAACTCGTGCACTTGGAGTTCCCAGAGAAGGTAGCGTGCGTGGAGAAGGTTTTCTCCACGTAGCCGCTTCTGTTCGCATCTTTGCCGCACCGCAGAGAGCCGCCCGCTTCTCTCTCGCGCTTTGCGAGCGAAGGACGCCTAGCCGGCGAAGGTGCGTCTTCGGCGGCTGCAAAGCGAAGCGAGAGCCGGTACGGCGCCCTGCTGCTGTGCTCGCTGCATTTCACATCCAAACTGCACCAGCACGCATAGCAGCATGCAGGCTCATCTCCAAAAGATGTTTCTTGCCGCCACGAAGTTCTGGCAGCACTGGCACTCGGGACAAAATATGCAGAGAGAGAGGGAGCGAGAGAGAGAGAAAAGAACTTCGCCCCAGCTTCAGTCTTACAGAACTCGTGCACTTGGAGGTCCCAGAGAAGGTAGCGTGCGTGGAGAATGTTTTCTCCACGTAGCCTTTTCTGTTCGCGTTTTTGTACGCGTTCTGTAAGACTGAAGCTGTGGCAAAGTGCATCTCAATCTCTCTTGCTTTTTCTCTCTCTGCACATTTTGTCCCGACTGCCAGTGCTGCCAAATCTTGGTGGCAGTGGCAAACTTCCTTTGGAGATGAGCCTGCATGCTGCTATGCGTGCTGGTGCAGTTTGGATGTGAAATGCAGGGAGCACAGCAGCAGGGCGCCGTACCGGCTCTCGCTTCGCTTTGCAGCCGCCGAAGACGCACCTTCGCCGGCTAGGCGTCCTTCGCTCGCAAAGCGCGAGAGAGAAGCGGGCGGCTCTCTGCGGTGCGGCAAAGATGCGAACAGAAGCGGCTACGTGGAGAAAACCTTCTCCACGCACGCTACCTTCTCTGGGAACTCCAAGTGCACGAGTTCTGTAAGACTGAAGCTGGGGCAAAGTGCATCTCAATCTCTCTTGCTTTTTCTCTCTCTGCAGAGTGTGACTTAGTGCCAGTGTTGCCAGATCTTCGTGGCAGCAGGAAACATCTTTTGGAGATGAGCCTGCATGCTGCTATGCGTGCTGGTGCAGTTTGGATGTGAAATGCAGCGAGCACAGCAGCAGGGCGCCGTACCGGCTCTCGCTTCGCTTTGCAGCCGCCGAAGACGCACCTTCGCCGGCTAGGCGTCCTTCGCTCGCAAAGCGCGAGAGAGAAGCGGGCGGCTCTCTGCGGTGCGGCAAAGATGCGAACAGAAGCGGCTACGTGGAGAAAACCTTCTCCACGCACGCTACCTTCTCTGGGAACTCCAAGTGCACGAGTTCTGCAAGGCTGAAGCTGGGGCGAAGTTCTTTTCTCTCTCTCTCGCTCCCTCTCTCTCTGCATATTTTGTCCCGAGTGCCAGTGCTGCCAGAACTTCGTGGCGGCAGGAAACATCCTTTGGAGATGAGCCTGCATGCTGCGATGCGTGCTGGTGCAGTTTGGAAGTAAAATGCGGGGAGTACAGCAGCAGGGCGCCGTACCGGCTCTCGCTTCGCTTTCTTGCCGAAGAAGACGCACCTTCGCCGGCTAGGCGCCCTTCGCTCGCAAAGCGCGAGAGAGAAGCGGGCGGCTCTCTGCGGTGCGGCAAAAACGCGAACAGAAGAGGCTACGTGGAGAGAGCATTCTCCACGCACTCTACCTTCTCTGGGAACTCCAAGTGCACGAGTTCTGTAAGACTGAAGCTGGGGCAAAGTGCATCTCAATCTCTCTTGCTTTTTCTCTCTCTGCAGAGTGTGACTTAGTGCCAGTGTTGCCAGATCTTCGTGGCAGCAGGAAACATCTTTTGGAGATGAGCCTGCATGCTGCTATGCGTGCTGGTGCAGTTTGGATGTGAAATGCAGCGAGCACAGCAGCAGGGCGCCGTACCGGCTCTCGCTTCGCTTTGCAGCCGCCGAAGACGCACCTTCGCCGGCTAGGCGTCCTTCGCTCGCAAAGCGCGAGAGAGAAGCGGGCGGCTCTCTGCGGTGCGGCAAAAACGCGAACAGAAGAGGCTACGTGGAGAAAACCTTCTCCACGCACTCTACCTTCTCTGGGAACTCCAAGTGCACGAGTTCTGTAAGACTGAAGCTGGGGCAAAGTGCATCTCAATCTCTCTTGCTTTTTCTCTCTCTGCAGAGTGTGACTTAGTGCCAGTGTTGCCAGATCTTCGTGGCAGCAGGAAACATCTTTTGGAGATGAGCCTGCATGCTGCTATGCGTGCTGGTGCAGTTTGGATGTGAAATGCAGGGAGCACAGCAGCAGGGCGCCGTACCGGCTCTCGCTTCGCTTTGCAGCCGCCGAAGACGCACCTTCGCCGGCTAGGCGTCCTTCGCTCGCAAAGCGCGAGAGAGAAGCGGGCGGCTCTCTGCGGTGCGGCAAAGATGCGAACAGAAGCGGCTACGTGGAGAAAACCTTCTCCACGCACGCTACCTTCTCTGGGAACTCCAAGTGCACGAGTTCTGCAAGGCTGAAGCTGGGGCGAAGTTCTTTTCTCTCTCTCTCGCTCCCTCTCTCTCTGCATATTTTGTCCCGAGTGCCAGTGCTGCCAGAACTTCGTGGCGGCAGGAAACATCCTTTGGAGATGAGCCTGCATGCTGCGATGCGTGCTGGTGCAGTTTGGAAGTAAAATGCGGGGAGTACAGCAGCAGGGCGCCGTACCGGCTCTCGCTTCGCTTTCTTGCCGAAGAAGACGCACCTTCGCCGGCTAGGCGCCCTTCGCTCGCAAAGCGCGAGAGAGAAGCGGGCGGCTCTCTGCGGTGCGGCAAAAACGCGAACAGAAGAGGCTACGTGGAGAGAGCATTCTCCACGCACTCTACCTTCTCTGGGAACTCCAAGTGCACGAGTTCTGTAAGACTGAAGCTGGGGCAAAGTGCATCTCAATCTCTCTTGCTTTTTCTCTCTCTGCAGAGTGTGACTTAGTGCCAGTGTTGCCAGATCTTCGTGGCAGCAGGAAACATCTTTTGGAGATGAGCCTGCATGCTGCTATGCGTGCTGGTGCAGTTTGGATGTGAAATGCAGCGAGCACAGCAGCAGGGCGCCGTACCGGCTCTCGCTTCGCTTTGCAGCCGCCGAAGACGCACCTTCGCCGGCTAGGCGTCCTTCGCTCGCAAAGCGCGAGAGAGAAGCGGGCGGCTCTCTGCGGTGCGGCAAAGATGCGAACAGAAGCGGCTACGTGGAGAAAACCTTCTCCACGCACGCTACCTTCTCTGGGAACTCCAAGTGCACGAGTTCTGCAAGGCTGAAGCTGGGGCGAAGTTCTTTTCTCTCTCTCTCGCTCCCTCTCTCTCTGCATATTTTGTCCCGAGTGCCAGTGCTGCCAGAACTTCGTGGCGGCAGGAAACATCCTTTGGAGATGAGCCTGCATGCTGCTATGCGTGCTGGTGCAGTTTGGATGTGAAATGCAGGGAGCACAGCAGCAGGGCGCCGTACCGGCTCTCGCTTCGCTTTCTTGCCGAAGAAGACGCACCTTCGCCGGCTAGGCGCCCTTCGCTCGCAAAGCGCGAGAGAGAAGCGGGCGGCTCTCTGCGGTGCGGCAAAAACGCGAACAGAAGAGGCTACGTGGAGAAAACCTTCTCCACGCACTCTACCTTCTCTGGGAACTCCAAGTGCACGAGTTCTGTAAGACTGAAGCTGGGGCAAAGTGCATCTCAATCTCTCTTGCTTTTTCTCTCTCTGCAGAGTGTGACTTAGTGCCAGTGTTGCCAGATCTTCGTGGCAGCAGGAAACATCTTTTGGAGATGAGCCTGCATGCTGCTATGCGTGCTGGTGCAGTTTGGATGTGAAATGCAGGGAGCACAGCAGCAGGGCGCCGTACCGGCTCTCGCTTCGCTTTGCAGCCGCCGAAGACGCACCTTCGCCGGCTAGGCGTCCTTCGCTCGCAAAGCGCGAGAGAGAAGCGGGCGGCTCTCTGCGGTGCGGCAAAAACGCGAACAGAAGAGGCTACGTGGAGAAAACCTTCTCCACGCACTCTACCTTCTCTGGGAACTCCAAGTGCACGAGTTCTGTAAGACTGAAGCTGGGGCAAAGTGCTTCTCTCCCTCTCTCCCTCTTCTCTCTCTGCACATTTTGTCCCGAGTGCCAGTGCTGCCAGACCTTCGTGGCAGCGGGAAACATCTTTTGGAGGTGAGCCTGCATGTTGCTATGCGTGCTGGTGCAGTTTGGATGTGAAATGCAGGGAGCGCAGCAGCAGGGCACAGTGCCGGTTTTCGTTTCGCCTTCTGGCCGCCGAAGACGCACCTTCGCCGGCTAGGCGCCTTTTCGCTCGCAAAGCGCGAGAGGGAAGCGGGCGTCTTTCTGCGGTCCGGCAAAGAAGCGAACAGAAGAGGCTACGTGGAGAAAACCTTCTCCACGCACGCCACCTTCTCTGGGAACTCCAAGTGCACGAGTTCTGTAAGACTGAATTTGGGGCAAAGTGCTTCTCTCTCTCTCTTGCTCCTTCTCTCTCTGCACATTGTGTCCCGTGTGCCAGTGTTTCCAGACCTTCGTGGAAGTGAGCTTGGCTTTTGCCTGGACTCTGTCAGCGCTCATATGGAATCAACCACACGATGGCACTCTCGACTTGCTTTTAAAGGAATCCCGCTGTGTCCAGCTCGGAATCCTCCCGATTCTACAGCCAAGTTGGGAAGGTGCCTGCTCTCAACTCATCTGTCAGCCCCAAAAGATTGCTTTGATCTTCCCGTTCCAACTGCAAACTCTTATTTGCACCACACTCTAACGGCAACACCAACGCCTTTGCCCAAATAATTCTTTTCTCTCTCACAAGAATCTGGCTACAAACTTGAGAACATCTGGCAAAAGCAGAGCTCACAAAGATGCCAACTGAGAAAGCTCTAGCTGCCGACAACTTCAACTGCACCCGTCGAGGTACCAGCACACACCCTGCTATCGGCCCTTTCCTTCTCAGCGCCATGGTCCAGCACCATGAAGGGGAGCTGCTCCCAATTTCCTTTGGTTTTGCAGCCGAAACACCGTGCAGCCAGCTGTGAAATGATTCCTCTTCCTTCTCCGCTAGATGTAGCTTCACATTCGTTCAGTGTCCAAGGGACAGGATTCACCACGGAGCTTCTCCACGAACTGCTGCTCGCACACGAGTGGGGCCGGGCCAGAAAAGAGCTTGGCTTTTGCCTGCACTCTGTCAGCGCTCATATGGAATCAACCACACGATGGCACTCTCGACTTGCTTTTAAAGGTATCGCGCTGTGTCCAGCTCGGAAGCCTCCCAATTCCACAGCCAAGTTGGAAAGGTGCCTGCTCTCAACTCGACTGTCAGCCCCAAAAGATTGCTTTGATCTTCCCCTTCCAACTGCAAACTCTTATTTGCACCACACTCTAGTGGCCTTTGCCTTAAAAATTCTTTTCACTCTCACAAGAATCTGGCTACAAACTTGAGAACATCTGGCAAAAGCAGAGCTCACAAAGATGCCAGCTGAGAAAGCTCTAGCTGCCGACAACTTCAACTGCACCCGTCGAGGTACCAGCACACACCCTGCTATCGGCCCTTTCCTTCTCAGCTCTTGCTACCATCCTAACCCTGCAGTCTCACTGAGTCTGCATCCAGTCAGGTCCAGCACCATGGAGGGGAGCTGCTCCCACATGAACGGGACCAGGACAAAAAGCTCAACAGCCTGGCGTTTGCATTCCCACTGACAGTTCAACAGCACTAAGCCAGAGAACTGCCTATGGGCAAAAGTCTTAAAATTCACTAAGACCAACCAATGTACACATGCAAAGTTGTTTCCTTTGCAAAAGAGAGGAATTAGAAGCCCATCTCCAATGAAATGGCATCCCCTCCTCCAAAATACAGAACATCCAGGGACTGATCCCATGCAAAGGTGCCAGAACACTGTTCCTCAGCATTACCTAGGCTGCTAGGTAGGCTACCCACCAAGACTGAGCAGAGCGGTTTACCTTGTCCAAAAGATGGTGTTGCCAGAATTTCAGAAGGCCACTTCTGAGACGCGGAAACCACCTGCCAAACTGAATCTTTCAAGAGGCCACCTTCCAAAGATGGATTCCATGTCCGTAAAGTGTACAAACTGAAGCAATGCTTCCACACCAGATATGTCAGGACAGAAAGCAGCTGGTGCCCCGGACCTCCACTAGGCAGCTTCTTCTCTGCGCCTCCAGCGCTGGGGTTGCGTGCTTTCCTTCCCATGAAAAAGCCTTGCCATTCTCCTTCAGGAGCTTACCAAGCCAAAGTTGCATAGCACCTCCAGTATTGCATACGTCCAACAATTACTCCTACCCAGAAGGGGCCAGGAGAGAAATGTCTTGCTGGACTGTACCTCCCCATGGTACCTTTCCTTCTGCTCCACTGACACTGGCACTATGGCCTTTGCTTCTCAAGGAAAGGCACTCCGAGTCTTTTGGCTGGGACTTGCCTTCTCTACCTTGCCCAGTTTTTCCTAGCCTCCTCTTGCTTTGCTTGCCTTTCTTGCATCTGCCTTCCCTTGCCCTGCCTACATCGTCCTTGCTTTGCTTTGCCTTGCCTACCACTCTTTACCTTGCCTTCCATGCAGGCAAGGCAACACAAGGCAAGTGTAGGCAATTGGAGGCAAGTCAAGGGGGAGGTAGACAAGGCCAGAGCAGTGAGGGGAAAGCAAATGGAGTGGTAGGCAAGAGAAGGTCCAGAAGTTAGAGGCAAGGCTAGGCATAAGAAGGTAAGCCCAGTGATGGGTAGGCCAGGCAGAAACAGGAAGGAGTAGGCAAAGCAAGGCCGTGGAGGAAAGCTGTAGCCAGGTGGGGCATGGGCACAGAAGAGAACTCAAAGCCATGGAGGTTTAGCAGGGCAAGAAGAGGAAACTCTTGGGTTGCCAAGGCAAGGCAGCTGCTGGTAGACAAAAGCGGCCAGGAAACACTGACTTGACTGGTCTTGCTCTCACCTGTGCCAGCTCTAATCTGCACCTAAAACACTGGGGCTACCTGCTTTCCTTCCAATGCAGAAGAACTGTCATCTTGGTCCCAGAGCTCAGAAGACAAATGTGGATTGCCAGTCCAAAATCCTGTACATGCAAGAATTGATGCCAGAAAAAAGCTGCTGGGACAGACGGGTTTGGCTCCTATGGGCTTCCTCTTCCATGCTCCTGAAACGCTGCGGGTATGTGAAGGCCTTGAAGGCTTCCTGAGGGAAGCAGGCAGGGCAAGGCAAGTTGAAGAAATGCCACGAAAAGAGGGGTCTTGAATTCCAGGTGGGGGAGGGGTGAGCAAGGTCCTGCAAGGCAAGTGAAGGCTTTGAGGGCAACAGAAGGCAACTGCTGCATTTACAGGGCAAGGCAAGGCAAGGGAGAGATAAGCAAGACAATGAGAGTTCTAGAAAAAGAAGGGAAGGGAAGGCAAGGCTGGGCCTGGACAAATGGGTGGGGAAGTCAAGGTGGGGATGGCTGAGCAAATCAGTGCAGGGCAGTGGAGGGATGGAAGAGCGGGAATGGTCACTTAAGTTCATACAACATAACCTGTCAAATTCTTTGCACCCATGCCCACGCAGTAAAAGCAAAAAATCAATTGCTGCTTGATTTTGGAATATAGCATGTCTAATGCTGTCTACATCAATTAACGAGTCAGCTATCGCTATGCTGGTAGCATTACTAAACTTGGCCAACCAACAGCCAGGTTTGTTCAGGCTCCTGAGGCCTTGTGCACTTGCAAGCCCAGGAGCCGATGAAGAGGCAGTGATTATCTTGGCAGTGTTCCAGAACTCAGCTGTATCTCTGCAGGCAGAAGTAAAAGCATGTATGCTGTGAGTATGAGAGTGGTGAGTTCAGTTTTGTTGGCTCCATAGTGCAATTGTCATCTTTAGAGAAAAGAGGGTTACTTCCCCCAAAGTAGATGGACCACCTTTAATTGCCATTGGCACTCTGGTCCATGCTCAGTCCGCACAGATTAAGAAAATGCCCTGCGGGAGTTGCATATGCATACTAAAACTCAAGGTTAGTTTTAGTTTGTGATTGAATTACACCGGTGTGAAACACTTGGGTAGCATGGTGTTGTGGCATTGACCCACCAAGCCATAGGGCTATTCCTTGTGCTGAGAAATGTGAAGGTGGTACAGCTATGTGCATTCAAGGTGCCTAAAATCTGCAGTTCCTGTGGGGGTAAAGCAGGGAATTTCCCACGGGGAGACAATGTATCCGGGCAGGCTGAGGGTGAGGCCTATACTAGGCCTAACTCCATGTTTGTTATCTGCAGAAGCTGTTTGGAAATCGAATATAATTAGCTCACGATCCTCTACTGTAAAAACATGTAGCGTGGTGCCAGCTTTACCTGTCTGCCTATACAGCTTTAATAAGACAATTTAAATGCAATTGTTTTTGCCATGTAGACACATGTGCTTTACATCTCAAACCGTTTGTAATTATTTTTACAGAAAGCTGTCCTACCATCAGCAAGTTAAGCAGGTCTTAAATGCAATTTTCCAAAACGTGCAGTGCTATCATCCCTGTGAGTAAAGCTGCATCTCGAAAACATCTTAATAAACTTACATTTATCTTAGAGGAGTGAACAGGCATTTTCACATGACTGTAAATCTGACACACTTTAGATTTATTTCTTGATATTATTCGCAAATGTTTAACTGCTGTATGATGAATTTTCAGTAGTTTCTTGTGCGAAGAAAGTCAAAATAAGTTAAATTCTGCTGTATCTAAAACTCTTAAGGTATACTCTTAATCTTGTATCTAATTTTAGTAAATTTAAAGTTAAAAGAATGCAAAGGCATTCAGAGTGACTACCTCACTGACTTCAAAGGACTAATTTTTCTTTCCATAGGTATACCTTAATCAGTATCTGTGTGCGTACAAGTGTGAAAGTGCTGCAGCAAATGTACTAAGAATGTTGTTTGAGTCTTTTATGTCTTTTGAGTTTTATAAGTCAGACCTGTCAACTTTAAGTTGATCAAAATTTATGTAAAGTCTGTTGGTTTTCAGTTTGATTAAGAAGTTGAATTTTGGTAACCTCTGAAAGAAAAGAAAAGAGAAAACAGACGCTTGTAGTCGAGTGAAGAAAATTTCCATGTTTGTGAGTGGTGGTGTTGTTTAGTGAATTTGTAACAGCTGGCAGAGGGGTGTAACTTGCTGCCTCAGAGCCAAACTGGCTGAGTAGAATCCTGAGGCCAATTCTGTAAAGCATTTGTGGCCTAAGAGTCAGTTAGCCCCGTAATAACTTTAACAAAGGCAAGTTTAATTTTGTTTTCCTGTACATGTGTGTGAATTGTCTCTGTTAATTTGTATTTTATAGCATGTAAGTCTGGGTAGAGGCACCTATGAGATAGGACTTATTTTTTAAGTGCTTGACATTAATTTTTGCTTTCAATGATGTTAACTTTAAGCTCTGTTAGATTTATCTTAATTTTAAGTGAAGTTAAAGTTTAAGTTCTGTCAAAACATGAAATTCTAGATGTGTTTGTTAAAGTAATGATATGAATTTACTAAGCTTTTACAGAGAGCATTACCCAGAAAACATTATTTGATGCTATACATATGTGTCTCTTTGTTCACAGCTATTTGTAATTTGTTTATGGTACCATTGATTATTTAGTTAAAACTAAACCACAACACCGATCTGCAAGAAGTATATTGCTTTAAAGAATTGATATTAATAGAAGCTTGTTTAGAAGATTTAGAGAGACCTCTCAGGTAAGGCCTGGGCTCTGGCCAAGTCCTGGCCCTAAGCTGATCGGGTACTGAATCTTGAATCCCAGATGTTTCTACCCTAAAACTGCAATTGAGTCATTTTGGGCTCACCAATTGGGCTTGGAGAGCTGGAACCCCTTTTCAGGTAGAACTTGACAACCTTGCCCGGGAAAGGTCTTCAAGTCTACCTGTAAATGGGACTCTTCCCGTGATTGTGGACTCTGGGTAGTAGCTAATAGTTAAATGGTTAATGATCTGTATATTTTTAAAGTACTGTTCTCTATCTCTTATGTATTGCACCTGTAGTTGTATCTGTTGCCTTAATTACCTTTGGCTCATAATGCAAAAACCCACAATTGAGTGTATAATAACAGTCTTGCTCTCACCTGTGCCAGCTCTAATCTGCACCTAAAACACTGGGGCTACCTGCTTTCCTTCCAATGCAGAAGAACTGTCATCTTGGTCCCAGAGCTCAGAAGACAAATGTGGATTGGCCAGTCCAAAAATCCGTACATGCAAGAATTGATGCCAGAAAAAAAGCTGCTGGGACAGACGGGTTTGGCTCCCTATGGGCTTCCTCTTCCATGCTCCTGAAACGCTGCGGGTATGTGAAGGCCTTGAAGGCTTCTGAGGAAGCAGGCAGGGCAAGGCAAGTTGAAGAAATGCCACGAAAAGAGGGGTCTTGGAATTCCAGGTGGGGGAGGGGTGAGCAAGGTCCTGCAAGGCAAAGTGAAGGCTTTGAGGGCAACAGAAGGCAACTGCTGCATTTACAGGGCAAGGCAAGGCAAGGGAGAAGATAAGCAAGACAATGAGAGTTCTAGAAAAAGAAGGGAAGGGAAGGGAAGGCAAGGCTGGGCCTGGACAAATGGGTGGGGAAGTCAAGGTGGGGGATGGCTGAGCAAATCAGTGCAGGGCAGTGGGAGGGATGGAAGAGCGGGAATGGTCACTTAAGTTCATACAACATAACCTGTCAAATTCTTTGCACCCATGCCCACGCAGTAAAAGCAAAAAATCAATTGCTGCTTGATTTTGGAATATAGCATGTCTAATGCTGTCTACATCAATTAACAAGTCAGCTATCGCTATGCTGGTAGCAATTACTAAACTTGGCCCAACCAACAGCCAGGTTTGTTCAGGCTCCTGAGGCCTTGTGCACTTGCAAGCCCAGGAGCCGATGAAGAGGCAGTGATTATCTTGGCAGTGTTCCAGAACTCAGCTGTATCTCTGCAGGCAGAAGTAAAAGCATGTATGCTGTGAGTATGAGAGTGGTGAGTTCAGTTTTGTTGGCTCCATAGTGCAATTGTCATCTTTAGAGAAAAGAGGGTTACTTCCCCCAAAGTAGATGGACCACCTTTAATTGCCATTGGCACTCTGGTTCCATGCTCAGTCCGCACAGATTAAGAAAATGCCCCTGCGGGAGTTGCATATGTATACTAAAACTCAAGGGTAGTTTTAGTTTGTGATTGAATTACACCGGTGTGAAACACTTGGGTAGCATGGTGTTGTGGCATTGACCCACCAAGCCATAGGGCTATTCCTTGTGCTGAGAAATGTGAAGGTGGTACAGCTATGTGCATTTCAAGGTGCCTAAAATCTGCAGTTCCTGTGGGGGTAAAGCAGGGAATTTCCCACGGGGAGACAATGTATCCCGGCAGGCTGAGGAGGCAGGGTGCTGTTCCATACTGTGGCAGTTCAGGGGTGGTGAGAAGGACGCCGATCAGACACTTTGTGAATGGGCTTCTGAGGCGCAGCAGTGCTAAGGCATAAGGGATCTTGTCCAGTTGCCTTAGCCAGGGTCACCCAGATGTTTTGCTCCAGGGGGTGTATGGGTTGCAGGTATCCTGTTAAATCACAAACAGAAGAGCAGTTACCTCCCCCTCTTCCTGCTCCCACCCATGTACTCCTGCCGGACGTAAGTGCGGAGTGGGTACTTGGCACCAGTGCCATTCCCCTGGAACAGTCATAGTAACCACCTTGTTTGCTTCTGCTCCTATCACCTCAAGTGGCGATAAGACCGGGTTTCTGGGGCGTGGTGGGGGGGGGGGTGGATACCATAGCTTGGCACCTGACAAGCAAGACTATGGTGGGACTTTGAATGGATATGGAGGGCAAAACCCACAGAGAAGACTGATCCCTATAGTTCCAGTAGGGAGAATATGGGTAGAAGGAGCTGTGTTTTGAGTGCTTAAAGTGAATGGTCTTTCATTTTCCAGTGTTTGTAACAGTGCAGCTGGAGAATAACTCATCTGAAATGCTGCCTTTTCAGCCTAGAAATGAAACTCAAGATCCTTTCAGTATAGGAGATAAGATAAAAGTGGATCTTTACTGGGAGCTCCAGGGACAGTTCCAGGAAGAATATCCACAAACGCCCACCCCCTCCCCCCGGCTGAATACAGTCTTCTAGGTTTTAGGAAATTAGCATCATTGATCAAAAGCACCAATTCAGAGGACAAGGTGGGGATGCAATTCCCCCCAGGTCAAGCCCCTTCTCTGGAGCCCCCCCACCCTTGGTACTAGTTGGACATGTTGACTAAAATGTGTCTTGAAGATCTTGTTGTCAGGCTTGGTTCCCAGGAAGAAGCAAGACAGGAGAGGGGCCTTGTGCCCTCCAGGGGCTTGGAGCTCTGCAATGAGTTTGGTCTTTCTGGCTGGGGAAAAAACTACTGGCAAGGTCACAAATACAGAAAAGTAAAAAGGCAAAAATCACTTTGGCATCAGAAGCAAAGGTAAAATTAATGTAAAAAGCAAGCTAAGATACATCTGAAACTTCTCTGCTTTCTTCATCTTCCCCTTATGCAAAGAGGCTTTTGATTTGCAGGATTTTCATTTTATCCAAAGGGCATTCATTCCATAGGTGCCAAAACCATCCCACAATGATAAGTGAAATATAGTCAGTAGGGACAATAGGGACTGGCATCCACCGGCAAAGGAGAGGGAAAGATCATTTCCAGAACACTAGTTTTATTTAACTGTGGTGAAAAGTGGGAGCTGAGTTTTGTTTAGAATTAGCCAGAAGAAGCTCTTAATTATTCTCTGCTGCTGCTGCTCTTATACCTTTTCATAATTACTGGTGGCACATTAAGATTGGCTGCTAGCAAACAATGACAAGGCTGTCTAACAAACAATGGCAATTCAAGCAATAATACAATGAGCTATACTGATGCCTTCAGGTATTTCTAGTTTTTTACTCTTCATGTAGCTGTAACTTGCTGTAGTTCTGTGCTTCTTACAAAGTGCTAAAATCCCCTGTTCCCAGGCACCTTTAGCCAAAACAAGACTCTCTGAGTACAGATTCAAGGACATATTCATTGCCTTAGGGCTTGAAAATATGTAAACAACTGTGAGATGGGGGGAGCAGGCCTGGGGTGGTTAACATCATCACCTGAGGGTACGATTGGAGAATTAAGGGCCAATATGCTAATGAAACAGAACTTATAAAAGGTGAAGAGCTCGTGACTCGTGGTCCATTTTGGGTGTCGTCCCCGGACAGGGGACTTTGTTTGCCTGAATCTACCTTTAAGCCTCTGCAGGCCTTAAATAAATGTCTGCTTTTTTATACTCCTAATTTGTCTTGGCCTCTGTTTCAGGTAGCCTGTCTTTTAGGCTACAAATACAAGCAAAAGTAGAGTTGGTTACAAAAACCGGATGTGCTAGGAAGGCCGGAAGTTGGTATGACAGAGTTAAAAATTGGATGTGCTAGGGAGACCGGAAGTTTTAACCACAGAGTTAAAACTGCAGGTGCTAGGAAGACCGGAAGTTTTGTATCATAGAGTTGAATCGGGTGTGCTAGGGAGACCGGAAGTTTTAATCACAGAGTTGAAACTGAAGGTGCTAGGAAAACCGGAAGGAGGAAGTGAGTCAAGCCAAGAAAGTTTTCTTCATTCTCTTTTTCTA
>JAXCHO010000790.1:0-34278 GCA_036630365.1 Acanthiza pusilla
CATAGGGGAGAGGAGGATGAAGAGCTCCTGGCAAGCACAAAGGCAAGATGAGGATGGAGAAGCCACTGGCCACCCCAAAAGAGAGGAGGATGGAGAATGTCCTGCCCCCCGAAAGCTAAGGGCAAAGGGAGCCCCAGAGCCGAGTGAGTTCTCATGAGATGTCAGCTAGCAGTACATGCCAGATCCTAATTCTGAGCTGAGCAGTTTCAGTAGAAGTCAGGATAATACGCGTTTTTCTAAGTACCATGAAAATTGGAATTGAAGAAAAACAGAGCTGGAGCTCAAGAACCCAAAGCAAATGTAGACAGTTAATTGGCATTGACTTCAAAATGGAATAACGAGGCGCCTGAGTACCACAGGCCTATGTCTGAGCTCTGATGTTTATTATTTGCATTTCCTGAATAATGTTATCCTTTTTATACAATGGGATAGCAAGGGGATGAAAAGTCAAAGCAATTTCTTCTCAATGTCTCTTTTTGATTGTCTGTTTCCAGCCAAGAAGATATTTTGTCTGCTCTTTGAAGGAAGGGTCCACAGGTGAGAATGACACCCCCGCCGGCCCCGCCCCCTGCGGCCCCGCCCCGCGCCCGAGGCACGCGCAGTCCCCACCCATCATCGAACCCTCCGCCTCTCGACCAATCAGATGGCTCGGTCACGTTCTGACCCCGCCCCCTCTGTCAGCGATTCGTCACAATGGCTTGGAAGGTTGGCTTGGGCGCCTGCATTGTGGTGTCACTCGACTGCCATTGGCTGTGGCTGAGGGGGCGTGGCTCATGGCGCCTATATAAAGGGAGGCGCGGGGCGGTGGGGTGAGTGCGGAGTGGGCGGCAGGCGGAGAGCGGCGGTGGTGGAGAGCAGCGGAGCGGGCGGAGAGCAGCGGAGCTCGGCGGGCTCGGCCCCGCAGCGCTGGAGCCCCGGGAGCGGCCCTGGCCCTCAGCGCCGCGAGCCTGGGGCGCCGGGATTGGGGTGTGGGGGTGGCTGCTTGGGTGGGAGTGGTGCGGCGCTTGTCGCCGCTGCCGCTCTTGGGTACGCGCGGCGGCATGGCTCCCAATGAGGGGGGGACGGAGGCGGAGCCGGCCCTCCAAAATTGGAGTGGGGCGGAGAGCACCCCCGGCCCGGCACAGGTAAGTAGGTATTGGAGAAGGAAGGGTGCGGAAGGAAGGAAGGAAGGGTGCGGAAAGAAGGAAGGAAGGAAGGAAGGAGGGAGGGAGGGAGGGAGGGAGGGAGGGAGGGAAGGGAGGGATGGAGGGATGGAGGGAGGGAGGGAGGGAGGGAGGGAGGGAGGAAGGAAGGAAGGGAGGAAGGAAGGAAGGAAGGAAGGAAGGAAGGAAGGAAGGAAGGAAGGAAGGAAGGAAGGAAGGAAGAAAGAAAGAAAGAAAGAAAGAAAGAAAGAAAGAAAGAAAGAAAGAAAGAAAGAAAGAAAGAAAGAAAGAAAGAAAGAAAGAAAGAAAGAAAGAAAGAAAGAAAGAAAGAAAGAAAGAAAGAAAGAAAGAAAGAAAGAAAGAAAGAAAGAAAGCTGGGAACTAGATGGGCCAGTACATGATGTACAACGTGGAGATTATGTGTATGTTAAGTCTTTTGCAGAGAAGACCCTAGAAGCGCAGTGGGAGGGACCGTTGCAAGTGCTCCTCACGACCTTCGCTGCGATCAAGGTCAAGGAACAGAAAGCCTGGATTCACCATTCCCGAGTGAAGAAGGCGCTTGACAGAATTTGGAGAGTAACAGCGGGTGAAGATGAACTGAAGCTGAAGCTGACCCAAGAAAGTGATTAGTGGACTTGTAGGTGTTATGAACATAATGTTTAAAGTGAGAATTTTAGTAGTCCTTGTCATAATTGTGACAGGAATCAAGGCAGCAGCACTCAGGTCCAATGCAAGAGGAGTATACGGATGCCAAGGGAAGGCATATGATCCACACTCCCGAAAGGCTGTGAACAAGATGCTCAGAGTTACAAATGCACGTGTATGAGAAGGGTAAAATATTCTAGGTTGTGAATATGCTTTTGTGCAGGATGGGTTCTGTGAGACTTCTCAAACACCCATGGAAGTCATCCGACTTGGCCCTGAATGTTGTGACAAATGCTTGAGTACGTGCCCTGAGTTCAGATTTAAAATAGAGGGGTGTGCAAAAAGAGCATATTTCATTGACTTTAAGCTCACCCAAATTTTTACAGAGCCCTATAAAAATCAAGGTGAAGTAAGCAGAGCAGCAGCAAGAAAAGTCAAGAGCACGATTCAGGCATCCAAAAAGAGGCAGTCCCTAGTTGCCAGAGTTCTGAAAATTGGGCCATATGCTATGAAGAAAACTGGACTTCAAAAGCTGTAAACTAACCTGGAATGGTCCTTAGAAAGAGTAGAATGGGGATGCAAGTAAAGGTATCTGCCATGGGGCCAGAGTGTGCCCCCTTTCTCAAAAATCCCTCTACAGACTGGAGCAATTGGCTGTGACACCGTATACCTTATAACTTCAAAACTAAAAGGGACCTTACAGGAGTGTTGGGGACAGGATTGGGAGTCGTAAATGCAATTGATTCAGAAGTATTAATGAACAAATTGGCCACAGTGGGGAGTGACTTAGTTAAATTACAGCAGCCATTGCAATCTTCCTTGCTGGCTTTAGGTAATGATCATTGGAAATTGTCCAAAGTATTGCCAGAGTGGGAGAGCACGGAAGAACTGGACCATGAAGTAATGATCAATGCTCTCGGTGTAGCCAGCAAAAATATTTCCTTAGCCCTTGGCTGCGCTCGAGCACAACTATGGGTGTAATCTGTAGCTGCTTCAGTTATCGGAGAAGGTGAAGTAGGGATCTTCCCCGTTGAAATTGATAAAATTGTTTGGGACAATGCCTCTGAAATTGAAAAAGAACTTCAGTCTTGGTGGGTTTTAGTCAATTTTACATATGAGCCCGTGACAAATATAGTCACAGCCTTTGTCCTGACTATTCATAATGCGTCAGTTAGCCTGATCTATCCAATAATTCCTCTAGGATTAAATCATCAAGGAACTGTACTATACCCCTCTAAACATAGAACATGGGCACAAGAGAATAAAGGACAATGGCAAAGCATCAACCTAGAGTCTTGCTCAATGAAAGAGCAGTTAGGATACATCTGTGAAGGAATCCCAGAAGAAGACAAAGATACTTGCTTAGATCCAGATCAAAGCATTTGTCACTTTGAAGTGCGTTCGGTCAAGCAAACGACTCGGCTGGTGTGTGCTGGACAAGGTTGTGTCTGTCTCAGGACAGCATGTCCCACCATAATGGTAGACAACCTGGTTGTAAATGAGACTCAATTCAATTTATGCATTTGCAACTCCACAAAAGTTGAAGGATGTGACTTTTCCTATCAGGCACCTGTAATATCACAGCAGTATGTAAAGGCGAGCCTGACTACCGTGCAGGAAATCTTGCCAGTGCCCATAGGAATGAGCTTGACACTAGTCAGCCAACTGCGAAAACACCCAGAATTACAAGGAATTTTGAAAGAAATTAGAGATGCAGGGAAAAAGACTCTAATTACCATAGAGCATGAAGTGGAAACAATTCAAACTGTTTTCAAGCAATTTGAAGGACACTTGTCTCATCATTGGTGGGATGTGCTCTTTGGATGGTGTCCAACAGCAACTGGTGTACTAAATGCCTTGATTCATCCTATTGTTGTATTATTTTCTTTAGCAGGTATTAGTTTCACCCTATCCGTTGTGATGCTTGTTTGGAATTGGAGGATTTTGCGAAAAATGGCCGCTTTAACATGGCTCTCCAAAGCGTATGGCCTAGTCTTAAGGGACGATAGCCATACAGCATGGATAGATGAGGAGGAGTCTCCAAATGGAGTAAAAGAATTGACTCATGGCAAAAGAGAAGTGGGGAATGAAACATAGGGTTTTCTTTTAGGCACTGAAATGTAGAGATTTTAGATAAAAGTTAGTTCTGTTAAAATCAACTAGAATAGACAAGTAATAATCCTAAGAACAGAGGTTCATAGGAGAGCCTAGACAGTTTGCAATCTTGCCCAGATGCAACCTACTCAGAAGCAATAGAAGAGAGCATTGGGAGTTTTCCAGGGTGAAATGTATTGTCAAAAAGCCATGAAGTAAGAAGGTCACACCGAGGAAGACTCATATTAGTTCTTCAAAAGCAGCCCTCAGACTCAAATAAAGACCACCGACCCAATTCCATTGCAGGAACTGCGCATGCATAATGACTTTTTGCTAATTTCCATGCAAAGCGGGGAATGGGAGGCGCTTATGCTATGGATATGTATCTGTATTTTAAATATGCATTTTTGTTGTAGATAAGTAAGTTCTGTGTTGCATTGTTACTTTGGAGCTGTACGTTTGGGAGCTATCCCTGGAGCTCTCCGGCGCTGAAATAAATATACACTTTCCAACGGTAACAAGTTAGAGAGTCTTTGTCCGTCTCGGTGGATATGGATATTAGATCTATATCAGCATTTTAATAATGCACTCAGAGAAACAGGCAAAGTGGAGATGGTTAAGGAGCATGAATGGCCCGGGGACCGGCAGGGGGAAAGTGTTGCACAGCAACAGACTCCGTGGAACCGATGAGGGAAAAGCTGGCATAGAAGGAAAGGTGTTCTGTGAGGGGTGTGCTGCGCTCTGTCCCTGCATAGGAGGGGGATGGAGCCCGGGCTGGCCCCCCCAATTGAAGAGGGACGGAGACCCCCTTTGGCCCGGCAAAGGTGAGGAGAGTGGAGAAGCTGACGATCATCATGGTGTGGTGTGAGAGGGAAGGGGACATCCCCCCCAAGCCCTTCCCAAGCATCCCCGGGGCGAGAGGGACGGAGACCCCTCGAGCACCCGCTGGGGTGCAGACAAAATAAAATGGGCAGAAATTCAACCTAACAACACATAAAATGCTTTGACTGATATTTGCTCTCCCAAGGAGTCACTTGTGACAAAAATGCAAACAAATTGCAAAACCCTGGTCCTTGCCGTGGGAGAGGAGGACAGAGAGCCGCGGCCTCCCAAAAAGGGAGAGAGGACAGAGGTCCCCTGAGCCCCACAGGGGCAAGGGTAATGGAGAGCCCTAAGGTGTCTGCATAGGGGAGAGGAGGATGAAGAGCTCCTGGCAAGCACAAAGGCAAGATGAGGATGGAGAAGCCACTGGCCACCCCAAAAGAGAGGAGGATGGAGAATGTCCTGCCCCCCGAAAGCTAAGGGCAAAGGGAGCCCCAGAGCCGAGTGAGTTCTCATGAGATGTCAGCTAGCAGTACATGCCAGATCCTAATTCTGAGCTGAGCAGTTTCAGTAGAAGTCAGGATAATACGCGTTTTTCTAAGTACCATGAAAATTGGAATTGAAGAAAAACAGAGCTGGAGCTCAAGAACCCAAAGCAAATGTAGACAGTTAATTGGCATTGACTTCAAAATGGAATAACGAGGCGCCTGAGTACCACAGGCCTATGTCTGAGCTCTGATGTTTATTATTTGCATTTCCTGAATAATGTTATCCTTTTTATACAATGGGATAGCAAGGGGATGAAAAGTCAAAGCAATTTCTTCTCAATGTCTCTTTTTGATTGTCTGTTTCCAGCCAAGAAGATATTTTGTCTGCTCTTTGAAGGAAGGGTCCACAGGTGAGAATGACACCCCCGCCGGCCCCGCCCCCTGCGGCCCCGCCCCGCGCCCGAGGCACGCGCAGTCCCCACCCATCATCGAACCCTCCGCCTCTCGACCAATCAGATGGCTCGGTCACGTTCTGACCCCGCCCCCTCTGTCAGCGATTCGTCACAATGGCTTGGAAGGTTGGCTTGGGCGCCTGCATTGTGGTGTCACTCGACTGCCATTGGCTGTGGCTGAGGGGGCGTGGCTCATGGCGCCTATATAAAGGGAGGCGCGGGGCGGTGGGGTGAGTGCGGAGTGGGCGGCAGGCGGAGAGCGGCGGTGGTGGAGAGCAGCGGAGCGGGCGGAGAGCAGCGGAGCTCGGCGGGCTCGGCCCCGCAGCGCTGGAGCCCCGGGAGCGGCCCTGGCCCTCAGCGCCGCGAGCCTGGGGCGCCGGGATTGGGGTGTGGGGGTGGCTGCTTGGGTGGGAGTGGTGCGGCGCTTGTCGCCGCTGCCGCTCTTGGGTACGCGCGGCGGCATGGCTCCCAATGAGGGGGGGACGGAGGCGGAGCCGGCCCTCCAAAATTGGAGTGGGGCGGAGAGCACCCCCGGCCCGGCACAGGTAAGTAGGTATTGGAGAAGGAAGGGTGCGGAAGGAAGGAAGGAAGGGTGCGGAAAGAAGGAAGGAAGGAAGGAAGGAGGGAGGGAGGGAGGGAGGGAGGGAGGGAGGGAAGGGAGGGATGGAGGGATGGAGGGAGGGAGGGAGGGAGGGAGGGAGGAAGGAAGGAAGGGAGGAAGGAAGGAAGGAAGGAAGGAAGGAAGGAAGAAAGAAAGGAAGAAAGAAAGAAAGAAAGAAAGAAAGAAAGAAAGAAAGAAAGAAAGAAAGAAAGAAAGAAAGAAAGAAAGAAAGAAAGAAAGCTGGGAACTAGATGGGCCAGTACATGATGTACAACGTGGAGATTATGTGTATGTTAAGTCTTTTGCAGAGAAGACCCTAGAAGCGCAGTGGGAGGGACCGTTGCAAGTGCTCCTCACGACCTTCGCTGCGATCAAGGTCAAGGAACAGAAAGCCTGGATTCACCATTCCCGAGTGAAGAAGGCGCTTGACAGAATTTGGAGAGTAACAGCGGGTGAAGATGAACTGAAGCTGAAGCTGACCCAAGAAAGTGATTAGTGGACTTGTAGGTGTTATGAACATAATGTTTAAAGTGAGAATTTTAGTAGTCCTTGTCATAATTGTGACAGGAATCAAGGCAGCAGCACTCAGGTCCAATGCAAGAGGAGTATACGGATGCCAAGGGAAGGCATATGATCCACACTCCCGAAAGGCTGTGAACAAGATGCTCAGAGTTACAAATGCACGTGTATGAGAAGGGTAAAATATTCTAGGTTGTGAATATGCTTTTGTGCAGGATGGGTTCTGTGAGACTTCTCAAACACCCATGGAAGTCATCTGACTTGGCCCTGAATGTTGTGACAAATGCTTGAGTACGTGCCCTGAGTTCAGATTTAAAATAGAGGGGTGTGCAAAAAGAGCATATTTCATTGACTTTAAGCTCACCCAAATTTTTACAGAGCCCTATAAAAATCAAGGTGAAGTAAGCAGAGCAGCAGCAAGAAAAGTCAAGAGCACGATTCAGGCATCCAAAAAGAGGCAGTCCCTAGTTGCCAGAGTTCTGAAAATTGGGCCATATGCTATGAAGAAAACTGGACTTCAAAAGCTGTAAACTAACCTGGAATGGTCCTTAGAAAGAGTAGAATGGGGATGCAAGTAAAGGTATCTGCCATGGGGCCAGAGTGTGCCCCCTTTCTCAAAAATCCCTCTACAGACTGGAGCAATTGGCTCTGACACCGTATACCTTATAACTTCAAAACTAAAAGGGACCTTACAGGAGTGTTGGGGACAGGATTGGGAGTCGTAAATGCAATTGATTCAGAAGTATTAATGAACAAATTGGCCACAGTGGGGAGTGACTTAGTTAAATTACAGCAGCCATTGCAATCTTCCTTGCTGGCTTTAGGTAATGATCATTGGAAATTGTCCAAAGTATTGCCAGAGTGGGAGAGCACGGAAGAACTGGACCATGAAGTAATGATCAATGCTCTCGGTGTAGCCAGCAAAAATATTTCCTTAGCCCTTGGCTGCGCTCGAGCACAACTATGGGTGTAATCTGTAGCTGCTTCAGTTATCGGAGAAGGTGAAGTAGGGATCTTCCCCGTTGAAATTGATAAAATTGTTTGGGACAATGCCTCTGAAATTGAAAAAGAACTTCAGTCTTGGTGGGTTTTAGTCAATTTTACATATGAGCCCGTGACAAATATAGTCACAGCCTTTGTCCTGACTATTCATAATGCGTCAGTTAGCCTGATCTATCCAATAATTCCTCTAGGATTAAATCATCAAGGAACTGTACTATACCCCTCTAAACATAGAACATGGGCACAAGAGAATAAAGGACAATGGCAAAGCATCAACCTAGAGTCTTGCTCAAGGAAAGAGCAGTTAGGATACATCTGTGAAGGAATCCCAGAAGAAGACAAAGATACTTGCTTAGATCCAGATCAAAGCATTTGTCACTTTGAAGTGCGTTCGGTCAAGCAAACGACTCGGCTGGTGTGTGCTGGACAAGGTTGTGTCTGTCTCAGGACAGCATGTCCCACCATAATGGTAGACAACCTGGTTGTAAATGAGACTCAATTCAATTTATGCATTTGCAACTCCACAAAAGTTGAAGGATGTGACTTTTCCTATCAGGCACCTGTAATATCACAGCAGTATGTAAAGGCGAGCCTGACTACCGTGCAGGAAATCTTGCCAGTGCCCATAGGAATGAGCTTGACACTAGTCAGCCAACTGCGAAAACACCCAGAATTACAAGGAATTTTGAAAGAAATTAGAGATGCAGGGAAAAAGACTCTAATTACCATAGAGCATGAAGTGGAAACAATTCAAACTGTTTTCAAGCAATTTGAAGGACACTTGTCTCATCATTGGTGGGATGTGCTCTTTGGATGGTGTCCAACAGCAACTGGTGTACTAAATGCCTTGATTCATCCTATTGTTGTATTATTTTCTTTAGCAGGTATTAGTTTCACCCTATCCGTTGTGATGCTTGTTTGGAATTGGAGGATTTTGCGAAAAATGGCCGCTTTAACATGGCTCTCCAAAGCGTATGGCCTAGTCTTAAGGGACGATAGCCATACAGCATGGATAGATGAGGAGGAGTCTCCAAATGGAGTAAAAGAATTTACTCATGGCAAAAGAGAAGTGGGGAATGAAACATAGGGTTTTCTTTTAGGCACTGAAATGTAGAGATTTTAGATAAAAGTTAGTTCTGTTAAAATCAACTAGAATAGACAAGTAATAATCCTAAGAACAGAGGTTCATAGGAGAGCCTAGACAGTTTGCAATCTTGCCCAGATGCAACCTACTCAGAAGCAATAGAAGAGAGCATTGGGAGTTTTCCAGGGTCAAATGTATTGTCAAAAAGCAATGAAGTAAGAAGGTCACACCGAGGAAGACTCATATTAGTTCTTCAAAAGCAGCCCTCAGACTCAAATAAAGACCACCGACCCAATTCCATTGCAGGAACTGCGCATGCATAATGACTTTTTGCTAATTTCCATGCAAAGCGGGGAATGGGAGGCGCTTATGCTATGGATATGTATCTGTATTTTAAATATGCATTTTTGTTGTAGATAAGTAAGTTCTGTGTTGCATTGTTACTTTGGAGCTGTACGTTTGGGAGCTATCCCTGGAGCTCTCCGGCGCTGAAATAAATATACACTTTCCAACCGTAACAAGTTAGAGAGTCTTTGTCCGTCTCGGTGGATATGGATATTAGATCTATATCAGCATTTTAATAATGCACTCAGAGAAACAGGCAAAGTGGAGACGGTTAAGGAGCATGAATGGCCCGGGGACCGGCAGGGGGAAAGTGTTGCACAGCAACAGACTCCGTGGAACCGATGAGGGAAAAGCTGGCATAGAAGGAAAGGTGTTCTGTGAGGGGTGTGCTGCGCTCTGTCCCTGCATAGGAGGGGGATGGAGCCCGGGCTGGCCCCCCCAATTGAAGAGGGACGGAGACCCCCTTTGGCCCGGCAAAGGTGAGGAGAGTGGAGAAGCTGACGATCATCATGGTGTGGTGTGAGAGGGAAGGGGACATCCCCCCCAAGCCCTTCCCAAGCATCCCCGGGGCGAGAGGGACGGAGACCCCTCGAGCACCCGCTGGGGTGCAGACAAAATAAAATGGGCAGAAATTCAACCTAACAACACATAAAATGCTTTGACTGATATTTGCTCTCCCAAGGAGTCACTTGTGACAAAAATGCAAACAAATTGCAAAACCCTGGTCCTTGCCGTGGGAGAGGAGGACAGAGAGCCGCGGCCTCCCAAAAAGGGAGAGAGGACAGAGGTCCCCTGAGCCCCACAGGGGCAAGGGTAATGGAGAGCCCTAAGGTGTCTGCATAGGGGAGAGGAGGATGAAGAGCTCCTGGCAAGCACAAAGGCAAGATGAGGATGGAGAAGCCACTGGCCACCCCAAAAGAGAGGAGGATGGAGAATGTCCTGCCCCCCGAAAGCTAAGGGCAAAGGGAGCCCCAGAGCCGAGTGAGTTCTCATGAGATGTCAGCTAGCAGTACATGCCAGATCCTAATTCTGAGCTGAGCAGTTTCAGTAGAAGTCAGGATAATACGCGTTTTTCTAAGTACCATGAAAATTGGAATTGAAGAAAAACAGAGGTGGAGCTCAAGAACCCAAAGCAAATGTAGACAGTTAATTGGCATTGACTTCAAAATGGAATAACGAGGCGCCTGAGTACCACAGGCCTATGTCTGAGCTCTGATGTTTATTATTTGCATTTCCTGAATAATGTTATCCTTTTTATACAATGGGATAGCAAGGGGATGAAAAGTCAAAGCAATTTCTTCTCAATGTCTCTTTTTGATTGTCTGTTTCCAGCCAAGAAGATATTTTGTCTGCTCTTTGAAGGAAGGGTCCACAGGTGAGAATGACACCCCCGCCGGCCCCGCCCCCTGCGGCCCCGCCCCGCGCCCGAGGCACGCGCAGTCCCCACCCATCATCGAACCCTCCGCCTCTCGACCAATCAGATGGCTCGGTCACGTTCTGACCCCGCCCCCTCTGTCAGCGATTCGTCACAATGGCTTGGAAGGTTGGCTTGGGCGCCTGCATTGTGGTGTCACTCGACTGCCATTGGCTGTGGCTGAGGGGGCGTGGCTCATGGCGCCTATATAAAGGGAGGCGCGGGGCGGTGGGGTGAGTGCGGAGTGGGCGGCAGGCGGAGAGCGGCGGTGGTGGAGAGCAGCGGAGCGGGCGGAGAGCAGCGGAGCTCGGCGGGCTCGGCCGCGCAGCGCTGGAGCCCCGGGAGCGGCCCTGGCCCTCAGCGCCGCGAGCCTGGGGCGCCGGGATTGGGGTGTGGGGGTGGCTGCTTGGGTGGGAGTGGTGCGGCGCTTGTCGCCGCTGCCGCTCTTGGGTACCCGCGGCGGCATGGCTCCCAATGGGGGGGGGACGGAGGCGGAGCCGGCCCTCCAAAATTGGAGTGGGGCGGAGAGCACCCCCGGCCCGGCACAGGTAAGTAGGTATTGGAGAAGGAAGGGTGCGGAAGGAAGGAAGGAAGGGTGCGGAAAGAAGGAAGGAAGGAAGGAAGGAGGGAGGAAGGGAGGGAGGGAGGGAGGGAAGGGAGGGAGGGAAGGAGGGAGGGAGGGAGGGAGGGAGGGAGGGAGGGAGGGAGGGAGGGAGGGAGGGAGGGAGGGAGGGAGGGAAGGAAGGAAGGAAGGGAGGGAGGGAGGGAGGAAGGAAGGAAGGGTGCGGAAAGAAGGAAGGAAGGAAGGAAGGAGGGAAGCGAGGGAGGGAGGGAGGGAGAGAAGGGAGGGAAGGGAGGGAGGGAGGGAGGAAGGGAGGAAGGAAGGAAGGAAGGAAGGAAGGAAGGAAGGAAGGAAGGAAGGAAGGAAGGAAGGAAGGAAGGAAGAAAGAAAGAAAGTTAGAAAGAAAGAAAGAAAGAAAGAAAGAAAGAAAGAAAGAAAGAAAGAGAGAGAGAGAGAGAAAGAAAGAAAGAAAGAAAGAAAGAAAGAAAGCTGGGAACTAGATGGGCCAGTACATGATGTACAACGTGGAGATTATGTGTATGTTAAGTCTTTTGCAGAGAAGACCCTAGAAGCGCAGTGGGAGGGACCGTTGCAAGTGCTCCTCACGACCTTCGCTGCGATCAAGGTCAAGGAACAGAAAGCCTGGATTCACCATTCCCGAGTGAAGAAGGCGCTTGACAGAATTTGGAGAGTAACAGCGGGTGAAGATGAACTGAAGCTGAAGCTGACCCAAGAAAGTGATTAGTGGACTTGTAGGTGTTATGAACATAATGTTTAAAGTGAGAATTTTAGTAGTCCTTGTCATAATTGTGACAGGAATCAAGGCAGCAGCACTCAGGTCCAATGCAAGAGGAGTATACGGATGCCAAGGGAAGGCATATGATCCACACTCCCGAAAGGCTGTGAACAAGATGCTCAGAGTTACAAATGCACGTGTATGAGAAGGGTAAAATATTCTAGCTTGTGAATATGCTTTTGTGCAGGATGGGTTCTGTGAGACTTCTCAAACACCCATGGAAGTCATCTGACTTGGCCCTGAATGTTGTGACAAATGCTTGAGTACGTGCCCTGAGTTCAGATTTAAAATAGAGGGGTGTGCAAAAAGAGCATATTTCATTGACTTTAAGCTCACCCAAATTTTTACAGAGCCCTATAAAAATCAAGGTGAAGTAAGCAGAGCAGCAGCAAGAAAAGTCAAGAGCACGATTCAGGCATCCAAAAAGAGGCAGTCCCTAGTTGCCAGAGTTCTGAAAATTGGGCCATATGCTATGAAGAAAACTGGACTTCAAAAGCTGTAAACTAACCTGGAATGGTCCTTAGAAAGAGTAGAATGGGGATGCAAGTAAAGGTATCTGCCATGGGGCCAGAGTGTGCCCCCTTTCTCAAAAATCCCTCTACAGACTGGAGCAATTGGCTGTGACACGGTGTACCTTATAACTTCAAAACTAAAAGGGACCTTACAGGAGTGTTGGGGACAGGATTGGGAGTCGTAAATGCAATTGATTCAGAAGTATTAATGAACAAATTGGCCACAGTGGGGAGTGACTTAGTTAAATTGCAGCAGCCATTGCAATCTTCCTTGCTGGCTTTAGGTAATGATCATTGGAAATTGTCCAAAGTATTGCCAGAGTGGGAGAGCACGGAAGAACTGGACCATGAAGTAATGATCAATGCTCTCGGTGTAGCCAGCAAAAATATTTCCTTAGCCCTTGGCTGCGCTCGAGCACAACTATGGGTGTAATCTGTAGCTGCTTCAGTTATCGGAGAAGGTGAAGTAGGGATCTTCCCCGTTGAAATTGATAAAATTGTTTGGGACAATGCCTCTGAAATTGAAAAAGAACTTCAGTCTTGGTGGGTTTTAGTCAATTTTACATATGAGCCCGTGACAAATATAGTCACAGCCTTTGTCCTGACTATTCATAATGCGTCAGTTAGCCTGATCTATCCAATAATTCCTCTAGGATTAAATCATCAAGGAACTGTACTATACCCCTCTAAACATAGAACATGGGCACAAGAGAATAAAGGACAATGGCAAAGCATCAACCTAGAGTCTTGCTCAAGGAAAGAGCAGTTAGGATACATCTGTGAAGGAATCCCAGAAGAAGACAAAGATACTTGCTTAGATCCAGATCAAAGCATTTGTCACTTTGAAGTGCGTTCGGTCAAGCAAACGACTCGGCTGGTGTGTGCTGGACAAGGTTGTGTCTGTCTCAGGACAGCATGTCCCACCATAATGGTAGACAACCTGGTTGTAAATGAGACTCAATTCAATTTATGCATTTGCAACTCCACAAAAGTTGAAGGATGTGACTTTTCCTATCAGGCACCTGTAATATCACAGCAGTATGTAAAGGCGAGCCTGACTACCGTGCAGGAAATCTTGCCAGTGCCCATAGGAATGAGCTTGACACTAGTCAGCCAACTGCGAAAACACCCAGAATTACAAGGAATTTTGAAAGAAATTAGAGATGCAGGGAAAAAGACTCTAATTACCATAGAGCATGAAGTGGAAACAATTCAAACTGTTTTCAAGCAATTTGAAGGACACTTGTCTCATCATTGGTGGGATGTGCTCTTTGGATGGTGTCCAACAGCAACTGGTGTACTAAATGCCTTGATTCATCCTATTGTTGTATTATTTTCTTTAGCAGGTATTAGTTTCACCCTATCCGTTGTGATGCTTGTTTGGAATTGGAGGATTTTGCGAAAAATGGCCGCTTTAACATGGCTCTCCAAAGCGTATGGCCTAGTCTTAAGGGACGATAGCCATACAGCATGGATAGATGAGGAGGAGTCTCCAAATGGAGTAAAAGAATTTACTCATGGCAAAAGAGAAGTGGGGAATGAAACATAGGGTTTTCTTTTAGGCACTGAAATGTAGAGATTTTAGATAAAAGTTAGTTCTGTTAAAATCAACTAGAATAGACAAGTAATAATCCTAAGAACAGAGGTTCATAGGAGAGCCTAGACAGTTTGCAATCTTGCCCAGATGCAACCTACTCAGAAGCAATAGAAGAGAGCATTGGGAGTTTTCCAGGGTCAAATGTATTGTCAAAAAGCAATGAAGTAAGAAGGTCACACCGAGGAAGACTCATATTAGTTCTTCAAAAGCAGCCCTCAGACTCAAATAAAGACCACCGACCCAATTCCATTGCAGGAACTGCGCATGCATAATGACTTTTTGCTAATTTCCATGCAAAGCGGGGAATGGGAGGCGCTTATGCTATGGATATGTATCTGTATTTTAAATATGCATTTTTGTTGTAGATAAGTAAGTTCTGTGTTGCATTGTTACTTTGGAGCTGTACGTTTGGGAGCTATCCCTGGAGCTCTCCGGCGCTGAAATAAATATACACTTTCCAACCGTAACAAGTTAGAGAGTCTTTGTCCGTCTCGGTGGATATGGATATTAGATCTATATCAGCATTTTAATAATGCACTCAGAGAAACAGGCAAAGTGGAGACGGTTAAGGAGCATGAATGGCCCGGGGACCGGCAGGGGGAAAGTGTTGCACAGCAACAGACTCCGTGGAACCGATGAGGGAAAAGCTGGCATAGAAGGAAAGGTGTTCTGTGAGGGGTGTGCTGCGCTCTGTCCCTGCATAGGAGGGGGATGGAGCCCGGGCTGGCCCCCCCAATTGAAGAGGGACGGAGACCCCCTTTGGCCCGGCAAAGGTGAGGAGAGTGGAGAAGCTGACGATCATCATGGTGTGGTGTGAGAGGGAAGGGGACATCCCCCCCAAGCCCTTCCCAAGCATCCCCGGGGCGAGAGGGACGGAGACCCCTCGAGCACCCGCTGGGGTGCAGACAAAATAAAATGGGCAGAAATTCAACCTAACAACACCTAAAATGCTTTGACTGATATTTGCTCTCCCAAGGAGTCACTTGTGACAAAAATGCAAACAAATTGCAAAACCCTGGTCCTTGCCGTGGGAGAGGAGGACAGAGAGGCCCGGCCTCCCAAAAAGGGAGAGAGGACAGAGGTCCCCTGAGCCCCACAGGGGCAAGGGTAATGGAGAGCCCTAAGGTGTCTGCATAGGGGAGAGGAGGATGAAGAGCTCCTGGCAAGCACAAAGGCAAGATGAGGATGGAGAAGCCACTGGCCACCCCAAAAGAGAGGAGGATGGAGAATGTCCTGCCCCCCGAAAGCTAAGGGCAAAGGGAGCCCCAGAGCCGAGTGAGTTCTCATGAGATGTCAGCTAGCAGTACATGCCAGATCCTAATTCTGAGCTGAGCAGTTTCAGTAGAAGTCAGGATAATACGCGTTTTTCTAAGTACCATGAAAATTGGAATTGAAGAAAAACAGAGGTGGAGCTCAAGAACCCAAAGCAAATGTAGACAGTTAATTGGCATTGACTTCAAAATGGAATAACGAGGCGCCTGAGTACCACAGGCCTATGTCTGAGCTCTGATGTTTATTATTTGCATTTCCTGAATAATGTTATCCTTTTTATACAATGGGATAGCAAGGGGATGAAAAGTCAAAGCAATTTCTTCTCAATGTCTCTTTTTGATTGTCTGTTTCCAGCCAAGAAGATATTTTGTCTGCTCTTTGAAGGAAGGGTCCACAGGTGAGAATGACACCCCCGCCGGCCCCGCCCCCTGCGGCCCCGCCCCGCGCCCGAGGCACGCGCAGTCCCCACCCATCATCGAACCCTCCGCCTCTCGACCAATCAGATGGCTCGGTCACGTTCTGACCCCGCCCCCTCTGTCAGCGATTCGTCACAATGGCTTGGAAGGTTGGCTTGGGCGCCTGCATTGTGGTGTCACTCGACTGCCATTGGCTGTGGCTGAGGGGGCGTGGCTCATGGCGCCTATATAAAGGGAGGCGCGGGGCGGTGGGGTGAGTGCGGAGTGGGCGGCAGGCGGAGAGCGGCGGTGGTGGAGAGCAGCGGAGCGGGCGGAGAGCAGCGGAGCTCGGCGGGCTCGGCCGCGCAGCGCTGGAGCCCCGGGAGCGGCCCTGGCCCTCAGCGCCGCGAGCCTGGGGCGCCGGGATTGGGGTGTGGGGGTGGCTGCTTGGGTGGGAGTGGTGCGGCGCTTGTCGCCGCTGCCGCTCTTGGGTACCCGCGGCGGCATGGCTCCCAATGGGGGGGGGACGGAGGCGGAGCCGGCCCTCCAAAATTGGAGTGGGGCGGAGAGCACCCCCGGCCCGGCACAGGTAAGTAGGTATTGGAGAAGGAAGGGTGCGGAAGGAAGGAAGGAAGGGTGCGGAAAGAAGGAAGGAAGGAAGGAAGGAGGGAGGAAGGGAGGGAGGGAGGGAGGGAAGGGAGGGAGGGAAGGAGGGAGGGAGGGAGGGAGGGAGGGAGGGAGGGAGGGAAGGGAGGGAGGAAGGGAGGGAGGGAGGGAGGAAGGAAGGAAGGGTGCGGAAAGAAGGAAGGAAGGAAGGAAGGAGGGAAGCGAGGGAGGGAGGGAGGGAGAGAAGGGAGGGAAGGGAGGGAGGGAGGGAGGAAGGGAGGAAGGAAGGAAGGAAGGAAGGAAGGAAGGAAGGAAGGAAGGAAGGAAGGAAGGAAGGAAGAAAGAAAGAAAGAAAGTTAGAAAGAAAGAAAGAAAGAAAGAAAGAAAGAAAGAAAGAAAGAGAGAGAGAGAGAGAAAGAAAGAAAGAAAGAAAGAAAGAAAGAAAGCTGGGAACTAGATGGGCCAGTACATGATGTACAACGTGGAGATTATGTGTATGTTAAGTCTTTTGCAGAGAAGACCCTAGAAGCGCAGTGGGAGGGACCGTTGCAAGTGCTCCTCACGACCTTCGCTGCGATCAAGGTCAAGGAACAGAAAGCCTGGATTCACCATTCCCGAGTGAAGAAGGCGCTTGACAGAATTTGGAGAGTAACAGCGGGTGAAGATGAACTGAAGCTGAAGCTGACCCAAGAAAGTGATTAGTGGACTTGTAGGTGTTATGAACATAATGTTTAAAGTGAGAATTTTAGTAGTCCTTGTCATAATTGTGACAGGAATCAAGGCAGCAGCACTCAGGTCCAATGCAAGAGGAGTATACGGATGCCAAGGGAAGGCATATGATCCACACTCCCGAAAGGCTGTGAACAAGATGCTCAGAGTTACAAATGCACGTGTATGAGAAGGGTAAAATATTCTAGCTTGTGAATATGCTTTTGTGCAGGATGGGTTCTGTGAGACTTCTCAAACACCCATGGAAGTCATCTGACTTGGCCCTGAATGTTGTGACAAATGCTTGAGTACGTGCCCTGAGTTCAGATTTAAAATAGAGGGGTGTGCAAAAAGAGCATATTTCATTGACTTTAAGCTCACCCAAATTTTTACAGAGCCCTATAAAAATCAAGGTGAAGTAAGCAGAGCAGCAGCAAGAAAAGTCAAGAGCACGATTCAGGCATCCAAAAAGAGGCAGTCCCTAGTTGCCAGAGTTCTGAAAATTGGGCCATATGCTATGAAGAAAACTGGACTTCAAAAGCTGTAAACTAACCTGGAATGGTCCTTAGAAAGAGTAGAATGGGGATGCAAGTAAAGGTATCTGCCATGGGGCCAGAGTGTGCCCCCTTTCTCAAAAATCCCTCTACAGACTGGAGCAATTGGCTGTGACACGGTGTACCTTATAACTTCAAAACTAAAAGGGACCTTACAGGAGTGTTGGGGACAGGATTGGGAGTCGTAAATGCAATTGATTCAGAAGTATTAATGAACAAATTGGCCACAGTGGGGAGTGACTTAGTTAAATTGCAGCAGCCATTGCAATCTTCCTTGCTGGCTTTAGGTAATGATCATTGGAAATTGTCCAAAGTATTGCCAGAGTGGGAGAGCACGGAAGAACTGGACCATGAAGTAATGATCAATGCTCTCGGTGTAGCCAGCAAAAATATTTCCTTAGCCCTTGGCTGCGCTCGAGCACAACTATGGGTGTAATCTGTAGCTGCTTCAGTTATCGGAGAAGGTGAAGTAGGGATCTTCCCCGTTGAAATTGATAAAATTGTTTGGGACAATGCCTCTGAAATTGAAAAAGAACTTCAGTCTTGGTGGGTTTTAGTCAATTTTACATATGAGCCCGTGACAAATATAGTCACAGCCTTTGTCCTGACTATTCATAATGCGTCAGTTAGCCTGATCTATCCAATAATTCCTCTAGGATTAAATCATCAAGGAACTGTACTATACCCCTCTAAACATAGAACATGGGCACAAGAGAATAAAGGACAATGGCAAAGCATCAACCTAGAGTCTTGCTCAAGGAAAGAGCAGTTAGGATACATCTGTGAAGGAATCCCAGAAGAAGACAAAGATACTTGCTTAGATCCAGATCAAAGCATTTGTCACTTTGAAGTGCGTTCGGTCAAGCAAACGACTCGGCTGGTGTGTGCTGGACAAGGTTGTGTCTGTCTCAGGACAGCATGTCCCACCATAATGGTAGACAACCTGGTTGTAAATGAGACTCAATTCAATTTATGCATTTGCAACTCCACAAAAGTTGAAGGATGTGACTTTTCCTATCAGGCACCTGTAATATCACAGCAGTATGTAAAGGCGAGCCTGACTACCGTGCAGGAAATCTTGCCAGTGCCCATAGGAATGAGCTTGACACTAGTCAGCCAACTGCGAAAACACCCAGAATTACAAGGAATTTTGAAAGAAATTAGAGATGCAGGGAAAAAGACTCTAATTACCATAGAGCATGAAGTGGAAACAATTCAAACTGTTTTCAAGCAATTTGAAGGACACTTGTCTCATCATTGGTGGGATGTGCTCTTTGGATGGTGTCCAACAGCAACTGGTGTACTAAATGCCTTGATTCATCCTATTGTTGTATTATTTTCTTTAGCAGGTATTAGTTTCACCCTATCCGTTGTGATGCTTGTTTGGAATTGGAGGATTTTGCGAAAAATGGCCGCTTTAACATGGCTCTCCAAAGCGTATGGCCTAGTCTTAAGGGACGATAGCCATACAGCATGGATAGATGAGGAGGAGTCTCCAAATGGAGTAAAAGAATTTACTCATGGCAAAAGAGAAGTGGGGAATGAAACATAGGGTTTTCTTTTAGGCACTGAAATGTAGAGATTTTAGATAAAAGTTAGTTCTGTTAAAATCAACTAGAATAGACAAGTAATAATCCTAAGAACAGAGGTTCATAGGAGAGCCTAGACAGTTTGCAATCTTGCCCAGATGCAACCTACTCAGAAGCAATAGAAGAGAGCATTGGGAGTTTTCCAGGGTCAAATGTATTGTCAAAAAGCAATGAAGTAAGAAGGTCACACCGAGGAAGACTCATATTAGTTCTTCAAAAGCAGCCCTCAGACTCAAATAAAGACCACCGACCCAATTCCATTGCAGGAACTGCGCATGCATAATGACTTTTTGCTAATTTCCATGCAAAGCGGGGAATGGGAGGCGCTTATGCTATGGATATGTATCTGTATTTTAAATATGCATTTTTGTTGTAGATAAGTAAGTTCTGTGTTGCATTGTTACTTTGGAGCTGTACGTTTGGGAGCTATCCCTGGAGCTCTCCGGCGCTGAAATAAATATACACTTTCCAACCGTAACAAGTTAGAGAGTCTTTGTCCGTCTCGGTGGATATGGATATTAGATCTATATCAGCATTTTAATAATGCACTCAGAGAAACAGGCAAAGTGGAGACGGTTAAGGAGCATGAATGGCCCGGGGACCGGCAGGGGGAAAGTGTTGCACAGCAACAGACTCCGTGGAACCGATGAGGGAAAAGCTGGCATAGAAGGAAAGGTGTTCTGTGAGGGGTGTGCTGCGCTCTGTCCCTGCATAGGAGGGGGATGGAGCCCGGGCTGGCCCCCCCAATTGAAGAGGGACGGAGACCCCCTTTGGCCCGGCAAAGGTGAGGAGAGTGGAGAAGCTGACGATCATCATGGTGTGGTGTGAGAGGGAAGGGGACATCCCCCCCAAGCCCTTCCCAAGCATCCCCGGGGCGAGAGGGACGGAGACCCCTCGAGCACCCGCTGGGGTGCAGACAAAATAAAATGGGCAGAAATTCAACCTAACAACACCTAAAATGCTTTGACTGATATTTGCTCTCCCAAGGAGTCACTTGTGACAAAAATGCAAACAAATTGCAAAACCCTGGTCCTTGCCGTGGGAGAGGAGGACAGAGAGGCCCGGCCTCCCAAAAAGGGAGAGAGGACAGAGGTCCCCTGAGCCCCACAGGGGCAAGGGTAATGGAGAGCCCTAAGGTGTCTGCATAGGGGAGAGGAGGATGAAGAGCTCCTGGCAAGCACAAAGGCAAGATGAGGATGGAGAAGCCACTGGCCACCCCAAAAGAGAGGAGGATGGAGAATGTCCTGCCCCCCGAAAGCTAAGGGCAAAGGGAGCCCCAGAGCCGAGTGAGTTCTCATGAGATGTCAGCTAGCAGTACATGCCAGATCCTAATTCTGAGCTGAGCAGTTTCAGTAGAAGTCAGGATAATACGCGTTTTTCTAAGTACCATGAAAATTGGAATTGAAGAAAAACAGAGGTGGAGCTCAAGAACCCAAAGCAAATGTAGACAGTTAATTGGCATTGACTTCAAAATGGAATAACGAGGCGCCTGAGTACCACAGGCCTATGTCTGAGCTCTGATGTTTATTATTTGCATTTCCTGAATAATGTTATCCTTTTTATACAATGGGATAGCAAGGGGATGAAAAGTCAAAGCAATTTCTTCTCAATGTCTCTTTTTGATTGTCTGTTTCCAGCCAAGAAGATATTTTGTCTGCTCTTTGAAGGAAGGGTCCACATATGAGAATGACACCCCCGCCGGCCCCGCCCCCTGCGGCCCCGCCCCGCGCCCGAGGCACGCGCAGTCCCCACCCATCATCGAACCCTCCGCCTCTCGACCAATCAGATGGCTCGGTCACGTTCTGACCCCGCCCCCTCTGTCAGCGATTCGTCACAATGGCTTGGAAGGTTGGCTTGGGCGCCTGCATTGTGGTGTCACTCGACTGCCATTGGCTGTGGCTGAGGGGGCGTGGCTCATGGCGCCTATATAAAGGGAGGCGCGGGGCGGTGGGGTGAGTGCGGAGTGGGCGGCAGGCGGAGAGCGGCGGTGGTGGAGAGCAGCGGAGCGGGCGGAGAGCAGCGGAGCTCGGCGGGCTCGGCCGCGCAGCGCTGGAGCCCCGGGAGCGGCCCTGGCCCTCAGCGCCGCGAGCCTGGGGCGCCGGGATTGGGGTGTGGGGGTGGCTGCTTGGGTGGGAGTGGTGCGGCGCTTGTCGCCGCTGCCGCTCTTGGGTACCCGCGGCGGCATGGCTACCAATGGGGGGGGAACGGAGGCGGAGCCGGCCCTCCAAAATTGGAGTGGGGCGGAGAGCACCCCCGGCCCGGCACAGGTAAGTAGGTATTGGAGAAGGAAGGGTGCGGAAGGAAGGAAGGAAGGGTGCGGAAGGAAGGAAGGAAGGAAGGAGGGAGGGAGGGAGGGAGGGAGGGAGGGAGGGAGGGAGGGAAGGAAGGGAGGGAGGGAGGGAGGGAGGAAGGAAGGGTGCGGAAAGAAGGAAGGAAGGAAGGAAGGAGGGAAGGGAGGGAGGGAGGGAAGGGAGGGAGGGAGGGAGGGGGGGGTGAGGGGGGGAGGGAGGGAGGGAGGGAGGGAGGGAGGGAGGGAGGGAGGGAGGGAGGGAGGGAGGAAGCAAGGAAGAAAGAAAGAAAGAAAGAAAGAAAGGAAGGAAGGAAGGAAGGAAGGAAGAAAAGAAGGAAGGAAGGAAGGAAGGAAGGAAGGAAGGAAGGAAGGAAGAAAGAAAGAAAGAAAGAAAGAAAGAAAGAAAGAAAGAAAGAAAGAAAGAAAGAAAGAAAGAAAGAAAGAAAGAAAGAAAGAAAGAAAGAAAGAAAGAAAGAAAGAAAGAGAGAAAGAAAGAAAGAAAGAAAGAAAGAAAGAAAGCTGGGAACTAGATGGGCCAGTACATGATGTACAACGTGGAGATTATGTGTATGTTAAGTCTTTTTCAGAGAAGACCCTAGAAGCGCAGTGGGAGGGACCGTTGCAAGTGCTCCTCACGACCTTCGCTGCGATCAAGGTCAAGGAACAGAAAGCCTGGATTCACCATTCCCGAGTGAAGAAGGCGCTTGACAGAATTTGGAGAGTAACAGCGGGTGAAGATGAACTGAAGCTGAAGCTGACCCAAGAAAGTGATTAGTGGACTTGTAGGTGTTATGAACATAATGTTTAAAGTGAGAATTTTAGTAGTCCTTGTCATAATTGTGACAGGAATCAAGGCAGCAGCACTCAGGTCCAATGCAAGAGGAGTATACGGATGCCAAGGGAAGGCATATGATCCACACTCCCGAAAGGCTGTGAACAAGATGCTCAGAGTTACAAATGCACGTGTATGAGAAGGGTAAAATATTCTAGCTTGTGAATATGCTTTTGTGCAGGATGGGTTCTGTGAGACTTCTCAAACACCCATGGAAGTCATCTGACTTGGCCCTGAATGTTGTGACAAATGCTTGAGTACGTGCCCTGAGTTCAGATTTAAAATAGAGGGGTGTGCAAAAAGAGCATATTTCATTGACTTTAAGCTCACCCAAATTTTTACAGAGCCCTATAAAAATCAAGGTGAAGTAAGCAGAGCAGCAGCAAGAAAAGTCAAGAGCACGATTCAGGCATCCAAAAAGAGGCAGTCCCTAGTTGCCAGAGTTCTGAAAATTGGGCCATATGCTATGAAGAAAACTGGACTTCAAAAGCTGTAAACTAACCTGGAATGGTCCTTAGAAAGAGTAGAATGGGGATGCAAGTAAAGGTATCTGCCATGGGGCCAGAGTGTGCCCCCTTTCTCAAAAATCCCTCTACAGACTGGAGCAATTGGCTGTGACACGGTGTACCTTATAACTTCAAAACTAAAAGGGACCTTACAGGAGTGTTGGGGACAGGATTGGGAGTCGTAAATGCAATTGATTCAGAAGTATTAATGAACAAATTGGCCACAGTGGGGAGTGACTTAGTTAAATTGCAGCAGCCATTGCAATCTTCCTTGCTGGCTTTAGGTAATGATCATTGGAAATTGTCCAAAGTATTGCCAGAGTGGGAGAGCACGGAAGAACTGGACCATGAAGTAATGATCAATGCTCTCGGTGTAGCCAGCAAAAATATTTCCTTAGCCCTTGGCTGCGCTCGAGCACAACTATGGGTGTAATCTGTAGCTGCTTCAGTTATCGGAGAAGGTGAAGTAGGGATCTTCCCCGTTGAAATTGATAAAATTGTTTGGGACAATGCCTCTGAAATTGAAAAAGAACTTCAGTCTTGGTGGGTTTTAGTCAATTTTACATATGAGCCCGTGACAAATATAGTCACAGCCTTTGTCCTGACTATTCATAATGCGTCAGTTAGCCTGATCTATCCAATAATTCCTCTAGGATTAAATCATCAAGGAACTGTACTATACCCCTCTAAACATAGAACATGGGCACAAGAGAATAAAGGACAATGGCAAAGCATCAACCTAGAGTCTTGCTCAAGGAAAGAGCAGTTAGGATACATCTGTGAAGGAATCCCAGAAGAAGACAAAGATACTTGCTTAGATCCAGATCAAAGCATTTGGCACTTTGAAGTGCGTTCGGTCAAGCAAACGACTCGGCTGGTGTGTGCTGGACAAGGTTGTGTCTGTCTCAGGACAGCATGTCCCACCATAATGGTAGACAACCTGGTTGTAAATGAGACTCAATTCAATTTATGCATTTGCAACTCCACAAAAGTTGAAGGATGTGACTTTTCCTATCAGGCACCTGTAATATCACAGCAGTATGTAAAGGCGAGCCTGACTACCGTGCAGGAAATCTTGCCAGTGCCCATAGGAATGAGCTTGACACTAGTCAGCCAACTGCGAAAACACCCAGAATTACAAGGAATTTTGAAAGAAATTAGAGATGCAGGGAAAAAGACTCTAATTACCATAGAGCATGAAGTGGAAACAATTCAAACTGTTTTCAAGCAATTTGAAGGACACTTGTCTCATCATTGGTGGGATGTGCTCTTTGGATGGTGTCCAACAGCAACTGGTGTACTAAATGCCTTGATTCATCCTATTGTTGTATTATTTTCTTTAGCAGGTATTAGTTTCACCCTATCCGTTGTGATGCTTGTTTGGAATTGGAGGATTTTGCGAAAAATGGCCGCTTTAACATCGCTCTCCAAAGCGTATGGCCTAGTCTTAAGGGACGATAGCCATACAGCATGGATAGATGAGGAGGAGTCTCCAAATGGAGTAAAAGAATTTACTCATGGCAAAAGAGAAGTGGGGAATGAAACATAGGGTTTTCTTTTAGGCACTGAAATGTAGAGATTTTAGATAAAAGTTAGTTCTGTTAAAATCAACTAGAATAGACAAGTAATAATCCTAAGAACAGAGGTTCATAGGAGAGCCTAGACAGTTTGCAATCTTGCCCAGATGCAACCTACTCAGAAGCAATAGAAGAGAGCATTGGGAGTTTTCCAGGGTGAAATGTATTGTCAAAAAGCAATGAAGTAAGAAGGTCACACCGAGGAAGACTCATATTAGTTCTTCAAAAGCAGCCCTCAGACTCAAATAAAGACCACCGACTCAATTCCATTGCAGGAACTGCGCATGCATAATGACTTTTTGCTAATTTCCATGCAAAGCGGGGAATGGGAGGCGCTTATGCTATGGATATGTATCTGTATTTTAAATATGCATTTTTGTTGTAGATAAGTAAGTTCTGTGTTGCATTGTTACTTTGGAGCTGTACGTTTGGGAGCTATCCCTGGAGCTCTCCGGCGCTGAAATAAATATACACTTTCCAACGGTAACAAGTTAGAGAGTCTTTGTCCGTCTCGGTGGATATGGATATTAGATCTATATCAGCATTTTAATAATGCACTCAGAGAAACAGGCAAAGTGGAGACGGTTAAGGAGCATGAATGGCCCGGGGACCGGCAGGGGGAAAGTGTTGCACAGCAACAGACTCCGTGGAACCGATGAGGGAAAAGCTGGCATAGAAGGAAAGGTGTTCTGTGAGGGGTGTGCTGCGCTCTGTCCCTGCATAGGAGGGGGATGGAGCCCGGGCTGGCCCCCCCAATTGAAGAGGGACGGAGACCCCCTTTGGCCCGGCAAAGGTGAGGAGAGTGGAGAAGCTGACGATCATCATGGTGTGGTGTGAGAGGGAAGGGGACATCCCCCCCAAGCCCTTCCCAAGCATCCCCGGGGCGAGAGGGACGGAGACCCCTCGAGCACCCGCTGGGGTGCAGACAAAATAAAATGGGCAGAAATTCAACCTAACAACACATAAAATGCTTTGACTGATATTTGCTCTCCCAAGGAGTCACTTGTGACAAAAATGCAAACAAATTGCAAAACCCTGGTCCTTGCCGTGGGAGAGGAGGACAGAGAGCCCCGGCCTCCCAAAAAGGGAGAGAGGACAGAGGTCCCCTGAGCCCCACAGGGGCAAGGGTAATGGAGAGCCCTAAGGTGTCTGCATAGGGGAGAGGAGGATGAAGAGCTCCTGGCAAGCACAAAGGCAAGATGAGGATGGAGAAGCCACTGGCCACCCCAAAAGAGAGGAGGATGGAGAATGTCCTGCCCCCCGAAAGCTAAGGGCAAAGGGAGCCCCAGAGCCGAGTGAGTTCTCATGAGATGTCAGCTAGCAGTACATGCCAGATCCTAATTCTGAGCTGAGCAGTTTCAGTAGAAGTCAGGATAATACGCGTTTTTCTAAGTACCATGAAAATTGGAATTGAAGAAAAACAGAGGTGGAGCTCAAGAACCCAAAGCAAATGTAGACAGTTAATTGGCATTGACTTCAAAATGGAATAACGAGGCGCCTGAGTACCACAGGCCTATGTCTGAGCTCTGATGTTTATTATTTGCATTTCCTGAATAATGTTATCCTTTTTATACAATGGGATAGCAAGGGGATGAAAAGTCAAAGCAATTTCTTCTCAATGTCTCTTTTTGATTGTCTGTTTCCAGCCAAGAAGATATTTTGTCTGCTATTTGAAGGAAGGGTCCACAGGTGAGAATGACACCCCCGCCGGCCCCGCCCCCTGCGGCCCCGCCCCGCGCCCGAGGCACGCGCAGTCCCCACCCATCATCGAACCCTCCGCCTCTCGACCAATCAGATGGCTCGGTCACGTTCTGACCCCGCCCCCTCTGTCAGCGATTCGTCACAATGGCTTGGAAGGTTGGCTTGGGCGCCTGCATTGTGGTGTCACTCGACTGCCATTGGCTGTGGCTGAGGGGGCGTGGCTCATGGCGCCTATATAAAGGGAGGCGCGGGGCGGTGGGGTGAGTGCGGAGTGGGCGGCAGGCGGAGAGCGGCGGTGGTGGAGAGCAGCGGAGCGGGCGGAGAGCAGCGGAGCTCGGCGGGCTCGGCCGCGCAGCGCTGGAGCCCCGGGAGCGGCCCTGGCCCTCAGCGCCGCGAGCCTGGGGCGCCGGGATTGGGGTGTGGGGGTGGCTGCTTGGGTGGGAGTGGTGCGGCGCTTGTCGCCGCTGCCGCTCTTGGGTACCCGCGGCGGCATGGCTCCCAATGGGGGGGGGACGGAGGCGGAGCCGGCCCTCCAAAATTGGAGTGGGGCGGAGAGCACCCCCGGCCCGGCACAGGTAAGTAGGTATTGGAGAAGGAAGGGTGCGGAAGGAAGGAAGGAAGGGTGCGGAAAGAAGGAAGGAAGGAAGGAAGGAGGGAGGGAGGGAGGGAGGGAGGGAGGGAAGGGAGGGAGGGAAGGAGGGAGGGAGGGAGGGAGGGAGGGAGGGAGGGAGGGAAGGAAGGAAGGAAGGGAGGGAGGGAGGGAGGAAGGAAGGAAGGGTGCGGAAAGAAGGAAGGAAGGAAGGAAGGAGGGAAGCGAGGGAGGGAGGGAGGGAGAGAAGGGAGGGAAGGGAGGGAGGGAGGGAGGGAGGAAGGGAGGAAGGAAGGAAGGAAGGAAGGAAGGAAGGAAGGAAGGAAGGAAGGAAGGAAGAAAGAAAGAAAGAAAGAAAGAAAGAAAGAAAGAAAGAAAGAAAGAAAGAAAGAAAGAAAGAAAGAAGAAAGAAAGAAAGAAAGAAAGAAAGAAAGAAAGAAAGAAAGAAAGAAAGAAAGAAAGAAAGAAAGAAAGAAAGAAAGAAAGAAAGAAAGAAAGAAAGAAAGAAAGAAAGAAAGAAAGAAAGAAAGAAAGAAAGAAAGCTGGGAACTAGATGGGCCAGTACATGATGTACAACGTGGAGATTATGTGTATGTTAAGTCTTTTGCAGAGAAGACCCTAGAAGCGCAGTGGGAGGGACCGTTGCAAGTGCTCCTCACGACCTTCGCTGCGATCAAGGTCAAGGAACAGAAAGCCTGGATTCACCATTCCCGAGTGAAGAAGGCGCTTGACAGAATTTGGAGAGTAACAGCGGGTGAAGATGAACTGAAGCTGAAGCTGACCCAAGAAAGTGATTAGTGGACTTGTAGGTGTTATGAACATAATGTTTAAAGTGAGAATTTTAGTAGTCCTTGTCATAATTGTGACAGGAATCAAGGCAGCAGCACTCAGGTCCAATGCAAGAGGAGTATACGGATGCCAAGGGAAGGCATATGATCCACACTCCCGAAAGGCTGTGAACAAGATGCTCAGAGTTACAAATGCACGTGTATGAGAAGGGTAAAATATTCTAGCTTGTGAATATGCTTTTGTGCAGGATGGGTTCTGTGAGACTTCTCAAACACCCATGGAAGTCATCTGACTTGGCCCTGAATGTTGTGACAAATGCTTGAGTACGTGCCCTGAGTTCAGATTTAAAATAGAGGGGTGTGCAAAAAGAGCATATTTCATTGACTTTAAGCTCACCCAAATTTTTACAGAGCCCTATAAAAATCAAGGTGAAGTAAGCAGAGCAGCAGCAAGAAAAGTCAAGAGCACGATTCAGGCATCCAAAAAGAGGCAGTCCCTAGTTGCCAGAGTTCTGAAAATTGGGCCATATGCTATGAAGAAAACTGGACTTCAAAAGCTGTAAACTAACCTGGAATGGTCCTTAGAAAGAGTAGAATGGGGATGCAAGTAAAGGTATCTGCCATGGGGCCAGAGTGTGCCCCCTTTCTCAAAAATCCCTCTACAGACTGGAGCAATTGGCTCTGACACCGTATACCTTATAACTTCAAAACTAAAAGGGACCTTACAGGAGTGTTGGGGACAGGATTGGGAGTCGTAAATGCAATTGATTCAGAAGTATTAATGAACAAATTGGCCACAGTGGGGAGTGACTTAGTTAAATTACAGCAGCCATTGCAATCTTCCTTGCTGGCTTTAGGTAATGATCATTGGAAATTGTCCAAAGTATTGCCAGAGTGGGAGAGCACGGAAGAACTGGACCATGAAGTAATGATCAATGCTCTCGGTGTAGCCAGCAAAAATATTTCCTTAGCCCTTGGCTGCGCTCGAGCACAACTATGGGTGTAATCTGTAGCTGCTTCAGTTATCGGAGAAGGTGAAGTAGGGATCTTCCCCGTTGAAATTGATAAAATTGTTTGGGACAATGCCTCTGAAATTGAAAAAGAACTTCAGTCTTGGTGGGTTTTAGTCAATTTTACATATGAGCCCGTGACAAATATAGTCACAGCCTTTGTCCTGACTATTCATAATGCGTCAGTTAGCCTGATCTATCCAATAATTCCTCTAGGATTAAATCATCAAGGAACTGTACTATACCCCTCTAAACATAGAACATGGGCACAAGAGAATAAAGGACAATGGCAAAGCATCAACCTAGAGTCTTGCTCAATGAAAGAGCAGTTAGGATACATCTGTGAAGGAATCCCAGAAGAAGACAAAGATACTTGCTTAGATCCAGATCAAAGCATTTGTCACTTTGAAGTGCGTTCGGTCAAGCAAACGACTCGGCTGGTGTGTGCTGGACAAGGTTGTGTCTGTCTCAGGACAGCATGTCCCACCATAATGGTAGACAACCTGGTTGTAAATGAGACTCAATTCAATTTATGCATTTGCAACTCCACAAAAGTTGAAGGATGTGACTTTTCCTATCAGGCACCTGTAATATCACAGCAGTATGTAAAGGCGAGCCTGACTACCGTGCAGGAAATCTTGCCAGTGCCCATAGGAATGAGCTTGACACTAGTCAGCCAACTGCGAAAACACCCAGAATTACAAGGAATTTTGAAAGAAATTAGAGATGCAGGGAAAAAGACTCTAATTACCATAGAGCATGAAGTGGAAACAATTCAAACTGTTTTCAAGCAATTTGAAGGACACTTGTCTCATCATTGGTGGGATGTGCTCTTTGGATGGTGTCCAACAGCAACTGGTGTACTAAATGCCTTGATTCATCCTATTGTTGTATTATTTTCTTTAGCAGGTATTAGTTTCACCCTATCCGTTGTGATGCTTGTTTGGAATTGGAGGATTTTGCGAAAAATGGCCGCTTTAACATGGCTCTCCAAAGCGTATGGCCTAGTCTTAAGGGACGATAGCCATACAGCATGGATAGATGAGGAGGAGTCTCCAAATGGAGTAAAAGAATTTACTCATGGCAAAAGAGAAGTGGGGAATGAAACATAGGGTTTTCTTTTAGGCACTGAAATGTAGAGATTTTAGATAAAAGTTAGTTCTGTTAAAATCAACTAGAATAGACAAGTAATAATCCTAAGAACAGAGGTTCATAGGAGAGCCTAGACAGTTTGCAATCTTGCCCAGATGCAACCTACTCAGAAGCAATAGAAGAGAGCATTGGGAGTTTTCCAGGGTCAAATGTATTGTCAAAAAGCAATGAAGTAAGAAGGTCACACCGAGGAAGACTCATATTAGTTCTTCAAAAGCAGCCCTCAGACTCAAATAAAGACCACCGACCCAATTCCATTGCAGGAACTGCGCATGCATAATGACTTTTTGCTAATTTCCATGCAAAGCGGGGAATGGGAGGCGCTTATGCTATGGATATGTATCTGTATTTTAAATATGCATTTTTGTTGTAGATAAGTAAGTTCTGTGTTGCATTGTTACTTTGGAGCTGTACGTTTGGGAGCTATCCCTGGAGCTCTCCGGCGCTGAAATAAATATACACTTTCCAACCGTAACAAGTTAGAGAGTCTTTGTCCGTCTCGGTGGATATGGATATTAGATCTATATCAGCATTTTAATAATGCACTCAGAGAAACAGGCAAAGTGGAGACGGTTAAGGAGCATGAATGGCCCGGGGACCGGCAGGGGGAAAGTGTTGCACAGCAACAGACTCCGTGGAACCGATGAGGGAAAAGCTGGCATAGAAGGAAAGGTGTTCTGTGAGGGGTGTGCTGCGCTCTGTCCCTGCATAGGAGGGGGATGGAGCCCGGGCTGGCCCCCCCAATTGAAGAGGGACGGAGACCCCCTTTGGCCCGGCAAAGGTGAGGAGAGTGGAGAAGCTGACGATCATCATGGTGTGGTGTGAGAGGGAAGGGGACATCCCCCCCAAGCCCTTCCCAAGCATCCCCGGGGCGAGAGGGACGGAGACCCCTCGAGCACCCGCTGGGGTGCAGACAAAATAAAATGGGCAGAAATTCAACCTAACAACACATAAAATGCTTTGACTGATATTTGCTCTCCCAAGGAGTCACTTGTGACAAAAATTCAAACAAATTGCAAAACCCTGGTCCTTGCCGTGGGAGAGGAGGACAGAGAGCCGCGGCCTCCCAAAAAGGGAGAGAGGACAGAGGTCCCCTGAGCCCCACAGGGGCAAGGGTAATGGAGAGCCCTAAGGTGTCTGCATAGGGGAGAGGAGGATGAAGAGCTCCTGGCAAGCACAAAGGCAAGATGAGGATGGAGAAGCCACTGGCCACCCCAAAAGAGAGGAGGATGGAGAATGTCCTGCCCCCCGAAAGCTAAGGGCAAAGGGAGCCCCAGAGCCGAGTGAGTTCTCATGAGATGTCAGCTAGCAGTACATGCCAGATCCTAATTCTGAGCTGAGCAGTTTCAGTAGAAGTCAGGATAATACGCGTTTTTCTAAGTACCATGAAAATTGGAATTGAAGAAAAACAGAGGTGGAGCTCAAGAACCCAAAGCAAATGTAGACAGTTAATTGGCATTGACTTCAAAATGGAATAACGAGGCGCCTGAGTACCACAGGCCTATGTCTGAGCTCTGATGTTTATTATTTGCATTTCCTGAATAATGTTATCCTTTTTATACAATGGGATAGCAAGGGGATGAAAAGTCAAAGCAATTTCTTCTCAATGTCTCTTTTTGATTGTCTGTTTCCAGCCAAGAAGATATTTTGTCTGCTCTTTGAAGGAAGGGTCCACAGGTGAGAATGACACCCCCGCCGGCCCCGCCCCCTGCGGCCCCGCCCCGCGCCCGAGGCACGCGCAGTCCCCACCCATCATCGAACCCTCCGCCTCTCGACCAATCAGATGGCTCGGTCACGTTCTGACCCCGCCCCCTCTGTCAGCGATTCGTCACAATGGCTTGGAAGGTTGGCTTGGGCGCCTGCATTGTGGTGTCACTCGACTGCCATTGGCTGTGGCTGAGGGGGCGTGGCTCATGGCGCCTATATAAAGGGAGGCGCGGGGCGGTGGGGTGAGTGCGGAGTGGGCGGCAGGCGGAGAGCGGCGGTGGTGGAGAGCAGCGGAGCGGGCGGAGAGCAGCGGAGCTCGGCGGGCTCGGCCGCGCAGCGCTGGAGCCCCGGGAGCGGCCCTGGCCCTCAGCGCCGCGAGCCTGGGGCGCCGGGATTGGGGTGTGGGGGTGGCTGCTTGGGTGGGAGTGGTGCGGCGCTTGTCGCCGCTGCCGCTCTTGGGTACCCGCGGCGGCATGGCTACCAATGGGGGGGGAACGGAGGCGGAGCCGGCCCTCCAAAATTGGAGTGGGGCGGAGAGCACCCCCGGCCCGGCACAGGTAAGTAGGTATTGGAGAAGGAAGGGTGCGGAAGGAAGGAAGGAAGGGTGCGGAAGGAAGGAAGGAAGGAAGGAAGGAAGGAGGGAGGGAGGGAGGGAGGGAGGGAGGGAGGGAGGGAGGGAGGGAGGGAAGGAAGGAAGGGAGGGAGGGAGGGAGGGAGGAAGGAAGGGTGCGGAAAGAAGGAAGGAAGGAAGGAAGGAGGGAAGGGAGGGAGGGAGGGAGGGAGGGGGGGAGGGGGGGAGGGAGGGAGGGAGGGAGGGAGGGAGGGAGGGAGGGAGGGAGGGAGGGAGGGAGGGAGGGAGGGAGGGAGGGAAGGAGGGAAAAAAGAAAGAAAGAAAGAAAGAAAGGAAGAAAGGAAGGAAGGAAGGAAGGAAGGAAGGAAGGAAGGAAGGAAGGAAGGAAGGAAGGAAGAAAGAAAGAAAGAAAGAAAGAAAGAAAGAAAGAAAGAAAGAAAGAAAGAAAGAAAGAAAGAAAGAAAGAAGAAAGAAAGAAAAGAAAGAAAGAAAGAAAGAAAGAAAGAAAGAAAGAAAGAAAGAAAGAGAAAGAAAGAAAGAAAGAAAGAAAGAAAGAAAGAAAGAAAGAAAGAAAGAAAGAAAGAAAGAAAGAAAGAAAGAAAGAAAGAAAGCTGGGAACTAGATGGGCCAGTACATGATGTACAACGTGGAGATTATGTGTATGTTAAGTCTTTTGCAGAGAAGACCCTAGAAGCGCAGTGGGAGGGACCGTTGCAAGTGCTCCTCACGACCTTCGCTGCGATCAAGGTCAAGGAACAGAAAGCCTGGATTCACCATTCCCGAGTGAAGAAGGCGCTTGACAGAATTTGGAGAGTAACAGCGGGTGAAGATGAACTGAAGCTGAAGCTGACCCAAGAAAGTGATTAGTGGACTTGTAGGTGTTATGAACATAATGTTTAAAGTGAGAATTTTAGTAGTCCTTGTCATAATTGTGACAGGAATCAAGGCAGCAGCACTCAGGTCCAATGCAAGAGGAGTATACGGATGCCAAGGGAAGGCATATGATCCACACTCCCGAAAGGCTGTGAACAAGATGCTCAGAGTTACAAATGCACGTGTATGAGAAGGGTAAAATATTCTAGCTTGTGAATATGCTTTTGTGCAGGATGGGTTCTGTGAGACTTCTCAAACACCCATGGAAGTCATCTGACTTGGCCCTGAATGTTGTGACAAATGCTTGAGTACGTGCCCTGAGTTCAGATTTAAAATAGAGGGGTGTGCAAAAAGAGCATATTTCATTGACTTTAAGCTCACCCAAATTTTTACAGAGCCCTATAAAAATCAAGGTGAAGTAAGCAGAGCAGCAGCAAGAAAAGTCAAGAGCACGATTCAGGCATCCAAAAAGAGGCAGTCCCTAGTTGCCAGAGTTCTGAAAATTGGGCCATATGCTATGAAGAAAACTGGACTTCAAAAGCTGTAAACTAACCTGGAATGGTCCTTAGAAAGAGTAGAATGGGGATGCAAGTAAAGGTATCTGCCATGGGGCCAGAGTGTGCCCCCTTTCTCAAAAATCCCTCTACAGACTGGAGCAATTGGCTCTGACACCGTATACCTTATAACTTCAAAACTAAAAGGGACCTTACAGGAGTGTTGGGGACAGGATTGGGAGTCGTAAATGCAATTGATTCAGAAGTATTAATGAACAAATTGGCCACAGTGGGGAGTGACTTAGTTAAATTACAGCAGCCATTGCAATCTTCCTTGCTGGCTTTAGGTAATGATCATTGGAAATTGTCCAAAGTATTGCCAGAGTGGGAGAGCACGGAAGAACTGGACCATGAAGTAATGATCAATGCTCTCGGTGTAGCCAGCAAAAATATTTCCTTAGCCCTTGGCTGCGCTCGAGCACAACTATGGGTGTAATCTGTAGCTGCTTCAGTTATCGGAGAAGGTGAAGTAGGGATCTTCCCCGTTGAAATTGATAAAATTGTTTGGGACAATGCCTCTGAAATTGAAAAAGAACTTCAGTCTTGGTGGGTTTTAGTCAATTTTACATATGAGCCCGTGACAAATATAGTCACAGCCTTTGTCCTGACTATTCATAATGCGTCAGTTAGCCTGATCTATCCAATAATTCCTCTAGGATTAAATCATCAAGGAACTGTACTATACCCCTCTAAACATAGAACATGGGCACAAGAGAATAAAGGACAATGGCAAAGCATCAACCTAGAGTCTTGCTCAATGAAAGAGCAGTTAGGATACATCTGTGAAGGAATCCCAGAAGAAGACAAAGATACTTGCTTAGATCCAGATCAAAGCATTTGTCACTTTGAAGTGCGTTCGGTCAAGCAAACGACTCGGCTGGTGTGTGCTGGACAAGGTTGTGTCTGTCTCAGGACAGCATGTCCCACCA
>JAXCHO010000791.1:0-33877 GCA_036630365.1 Acanthiza pusilla
GAAAATTTAATGGAAATTCCATGAATTTAAATGAAATTTAATGGAATTTTATGGAATTTTCATGAACTTTAGTGAAAATTAAATAAAATTCAGTCACAATTAAATAAAATTTTGTGAATTTTAATGAAAGTTTAATGAAATTTAATGAAATTTTTACATAATTTGAATGCAATTTGAACAAAATTTTAATAAAATTTAATAAAATTTAAATGAAATCTAATGAAAATGAAATGGAATTCAATGAAATTTGAAGAATTTTTATGTCATTTTAATCAAATTCAATGGAAATTTAATGAAACAAATAAATTTAAATAAAATTTTAAAAAAAAATTTATGAAAGTTAATGAAATTTTAAGTAATTGTAATGAAATTTAATGAAATTTTAATAAAACTTTACAAAAATTTTAATAAACTGAATGAAATTTCATGGAAATTTAATGAAATTTAATGAAAAAAAAGAAACTTAAATAAAATGGAATGAAATTGAATGAAATTGAATGAATTTTTATAAAATTTCAATGGAATTTAAATAGAATTCAATGGAGATTTAATGAAATTTAATGAAAATTTATGAAAATTTTATGAATTTTAAGAGAATTCAACGGAAATTGAATAAAACTTAATTAAATTCTAATAAAATTTTATAAAAATTAATCAATTTTAATGAAATTTAATGAAACTTTATGTAATTTAAATGAAAATTAATGAATTTTAATGAAATTTAATGAAACTTAATGACAATTTAATGAAAATTAAAGAAAAGTCAATTAAATTAATGAAATTTAATGAATTTTAATGCAATTTTACTAGAATTCAATGGAAATTTAATGAAATTTATTTTAAATTTTAATAAAATTTTATAAACTTTTTATGAAATTCAATGAAACTTAATGAAATTTTATTTAATGTTAATGTTTTTTTAATACAATTTTAATGAAATCTACTTAAATTTAATGAAATTTTCATGAAATTTTGTGAAAATTTTATGAAAGTTAATGAAATATTGTGAAAATTTTACGAAATTTAATGAAAATTTAATGAAATTTTAATAAAATTTTATGGAAATGTCATGAATTTTAATCAAATTTCATGAAATTTAATGAATTTTTTGGAATTTTCTCAGCCCCAGAAGAAAAGGAAATCCCAAATTCGACTTTGGAAGGAAATCGAAATTCCCGAAAATCTTCCAGAGCCAAACTCAGCATTCCCATGGAGGCACAGAATTCCACAGGTAAATCTGAAAAAAAAATCGCCAAAAATTAAGAAAATTTTTTTTAAAAATACAAAAATTTTTAAAAAATTAAAAATTAAAAAAAATCCCCGAAAAAATCCAAAAAAAATAACAAAAAAAGACCAAAAAATCGGAAAAATTCAAAATATTTTCCCCCAAAATCAGAAAAAATACCCAAAAAATTCCCAAATATTTTTTAAAAAATCTCATTCTTTAAAAAATCCCACATTTATATTAAAAAAAGCAAAGAATTCCCAAAAAAATTCGCACAAAAAATCCCAAAAAATTGCCCCAAAAAATCCTTCGAAAAAACCAAAGAAATCTTTTTTTAAATTACAAAAAAATTCCACAAAAATTCCCAAAAAAATCCCAAACAATTCAGAAAAAAAAATATAAAATTGGAAAAAAAAATCACAAAAAAGTCACAAAAAAATTTTCAAAAATCCCCAAAAAATCCCCAAAAAAATCATTAAAAAAATCCGAAAAAAAACCCAAAAAAATGACCAAAAAATTGGAAAAAAATTCAAAAAATTTTCCCCCAAAATCACAAAAAATACCCAAAAAATTCCCAAACATTAAAAAAAAAATCTCATTCTTTAAAAAATCCTAAATTTATATTAAAAAAAAGCAAAGAATTCCCAAAAAATTCGCACAAAAAATCCCAAAAAATTGCCCCCAAAATCCCCCAAAAATAACAAAGAAATATTTTTTTAAATTACAAAAAAATTCCACAAAAATTCCCAAAAAATCCCAAAGAATTCAGAAAAAAAAATTAAAATTGGAATAAAAAAATCACAAAAAAGTAACAAAAAAATTTCAAAAATCCCCAAAAAATCCCCCAAAAAATTAAAAAAAAATCCGAAAAAAATCCCAAACAGTAACAAGAAAATCCTTTAAAAATCCAAAAAAAATCCCCAAAATTCCCCACAAAAAATCTCAAAAAATGGCAAAAAATTCTGAAAAAAAGACCCAATAAATCCCAAAAAAGTTCAAAAAATTTCACATAAAATGAGAAAAAAAATCTGAAAAAAATCGAAAAAAAAATCCGATAAAAAATCACCAAAAATCTTCCAAAAATCACAAAAAAAATCAGAAAAAAATTGGAAAAAAATCCCAATTTTTCCCCAAATTTTCCGTTCATATTTTCCCCTCACGTTTTCCCGCCTTTTTTCCCCTCACGTTTTCCCGCCTTTTTTCCCCTCACGTTTTCCCGCCTTTTTTCCCCTCACGTTTTCCCGCCTTTTTTCCCCTCACGTTTTCCCGCCCTTTTTCCCCTCACGTTTTCCCGCCTTTTTTCCCCTCACGATTTTTTCCATTTTCCCCTCATTTTTTCCTCATTTTTCCCCCAATTTTTCCCCAATTTTTCCCCAATTTTTCCCCATATTTTCCCCCAATTTTTCCCCATATTTTCCCCCATATTTTCCCAGTTTTTTCCCAATTTTTTACCTTTTTTTTTTTTGCTTTTTCCAGCGGTTCTCAGTGCCATTCCAGTCCCAACTCTGGAAAGTTCTCAGTACCCAGGGGTGCTCCCCTCCCCCACAGAATGTTCTCATTTCCCACAATTCCGTGCGGTGCCTTTCCCTTCCTTGGCCATGGACAGAGCTTTTGGAAATTCCCGAGGTAAGAAGTTTAAATTTTAAAATTTATTTTAATTAGATTTTACAGAGATTTATTGGGATTCTTTTCTGATTATTTTTAAAATTTTTCCTGATTTTTTGGGGGATTTTTTTTTCTGATTTTTTGTGGGTTTTTTTCGGGAATTTTGGAGGATTTTTTTCAGTTTTTTTTTTAAAATTTTTTCAGTTTTTTGAAAAGAATTTTTTGGGATTTTTTTTCCATTTTTTTTGAATTTTTGAGGAAGTTTTTGGGAATCTCTTCCGGTTTCTTCTGGATTTTTCCAATTTTTTAGGGATTTTTAAAATTTTTCTCAAATTTTTTAAACATTTATCAAAAAAGTTTTTGGGATTTTTTTTCCCTTTTTTTTGTTTTTTTTTTTTTTTTTAAATTTTTGGGAGTTTTTGGAGATTTTTTCCTGACATTTTGAAAAAAATTTTGGGATTTTTAAAGATTTTTGGGGGATTTTTTCCAATTTTTTTCTGACTTTTTTCTTGTTTTTTCCCAATTTTTTTAAGATACTTTGGGATTTTTTAAAATTTTCTTTGGATTTTTTCAGATTTTTTTTCAATTTTTTTTCAAAATTTTTTTCCTAATGTTTTAGGATTTTTTAAAGATTTTTTTCTGGCTTTTTTTTTTTTTTGTTAGGGTTTGTTTTGTTGATTTTTTTTTTTTTAGCTTTTTCTCAGAGTTTTTTAGGATTTTTTTTATTTTTGAGGAATTTTTAAAAATTTTTTTTTTTTTCATTTTTTCAAGATTTTTGGGCAATTTTTTTTTATTATTTTTTAGGGATTTTTTCTATTTTTTCCACCATTTTTTCCCCAATTTCCTCAATTTTTTTTTATTTCTTAGAGCAATTTTCCCCCAACATTTCCCACATTTTATTTTTATTTTTCCAGCAATTCTCGACTCCCAACCCTCCCAAAAAAGCCCCGAAAATGCAAATTCCGAGGAAATTCCGAGCAGAACGATTCCCACAGCCTGCGTTCGTCCCACGCATCCTCTCAGGAGTTTTGGGAATTCTCCTTCTGTCCAAATTGAAACAAAAATCGGTGTCATCGGTGAGTAAAAATCATATTTCTTTCATTTCCTTTTTTTCCTAAAAATTTCCCATTTTCCCCCATTTTTTCCTGAATTTTTCCCATTTTTTTCTCGATTTTTTTCATATTTTTCCCAATTTTCCCCCCATTTTTGTGATTTTCCCCCCATTTTTTCTGATTTTTAAAAAAATTTTTTTCCAATTTTTTTGGATTTTTTTCTTCCATTTTTAGTCCCGTTTTTTCAACAATTTTTCCATTTTTTCTCCATTTTTTCCCCCCATTTTCCCGCCTTTTTTCCCCTCACAACTTCCGCCATTTTCCCCTCACATTTTTCCCAATTTTTCCCCCAAATTTTCCCAATTTTTTCCCCAAAATTTTCCCCAAATTTTTCCCAAATTTTCCAAAATTTTTCCCTATTTTTTATCAATTTTTTCTCTCACATTTTCCCGCCTTTTTTCCCCACACGTTTTCCCGCCTTTTTTCCCCTCACAACTTCCGCCATTTTCCCCTCACATTTTTCTTTCAAGTTTTTTCGATTTTTTTCCCCATCAATTTTTTCCCCATTTTTTCCCTCTTTTTTCCTATTTCTTTCTGATTTTTTCCTCATTTTTCCTGATTTTTTCCCAAATTTTTCCAGTTTTTTTCTGATTTTTCTCCCCAATTTTTACCCATATTTTTCATCATTTTTTCCCATCTTTTTCCCATTTTATTCTCTATTTTTTGTCCCATTTTTTCCCCCATTTTTTCCCTCACATTTTCCCGCCTTTTCCCCTCTCGTTTTCCCGCCTTTTTTCCCCTCACAACTTCCACCATTTTCCCCTTACATTTTCCCCAATTTTTCCTCAATTTCCCCCCACTTCTTTCCTCCACTTTCCCCCCATTTTATCCCAAAATTTTCCCAATTTTTCCCCATTTTTTCAGATTTTTTCCCAATTTTTTCCCTCATATTTTCTTACATTTTTCCCTCACATTTTCCCCTCACGTTTTCCCGCCTTTTTTCCCCTCACGACTTCCACCATTTTCCCCTCACATTTTCCCCATTTTTCCCAATTTTTCCCCATTTTTTCCCCAATTTTCCCCAAATTTTTTCCCAATATTTTTCTCCATTTTTTCCCTTTCTTTCTCCATTTTCCCCAATTTTCCCCCATTTTTCCCCCAAATTTTTCTCCATTTCCCCCATAATTTTCCCTATTTCTCCCCTCATATTTTCTCCATTTTTCCCCAATTTTTCCCCATTTTTTCTCCAAAATTTTTCTCCCAATTTTTCCAATTTTTCCCCAATTTTTCCCTCACATTTTCCCCTCACGTTTTCCCGCCTTTTTTCCCCTCACGACTTCCACCATTTTCCCCTCACATTTTCCCCATTTTTTCCCCAATTTTCCCCAAATTTCTTCCCAATATTTTTCGCCATTTTTTCCCTTTCTTTCTCCATTTTTCCCCAATTTTCCCCCATTTTTCCCTCAAATTTTTCTCCATTTCCCCCATAATTTTCCCTATTTCTCCCTCATATTTTCTCCATTTTTCCCCAATTTTTCCCCATTTTTTCTCCAAAATTTTTCTCCAAATTTTTCCAATTTTTCCCCAATTTTTCCTCACATTTTCCCCTCACGTTTTCCCACCTTTTTCCCCTCACAACTTCCACCATTTTCCCCTCACATTTTCCCCAATTTTTCCCCATTTTTTCCCAATATTTTTCCCCATTTTCCCCAAATTTTTCTCCATTTTTCCCATATTTTTTCCCCAATTTTTCCCTCATATTTTCTCCATTTTCCCCCCAATTTTTCCCCCATTTTTTTCTCCAAACTTTTTCTCCAAATTTTTCCATTTTTTTCCCAATTTTTTCCCTCATATTTTCTTACATTTTTCCCTCATATTTTCCCCTCACATTTTCCCACCTTTTTTCCCCTCACGACTTCCACCATTTTCCCCTCACATTTTCCCCATTTTTTCCCCCAATTTTCCCCCATTTTTTCCCCAATTTTCCCCAAATTTTTTCCCAATATTTTTCTCCATTTTTTCCCTTTCTTTCCCCAATTTTTCCCCATTTTTTCTCCAAAATTTTTCTCCAAATTTTTCCAATTTTTCCCCAATTTTTTCCCTCATATTTTCTTACATTTTTCCCTCACATTTTCCCCTCACATTTTCCCGCCTTTTTCCCCTCACGACTTCCACCATTTCCCCCTCACATTTTCCCCCAATTTTTCCCCAATTTTTCCCCATTTTTTCCCTAATTTTTCCCCAATTTTTCCCAATATTTTTCCCTATTTTTCCCCTCATATTTTCTCCATTTTTTCCCCATTTTTCTCCCAACTTTCTCTAAATTTTTCCAATTTTTCCCCAATTTTTTCCCAATTTTCCCCTCACATTTTCCCCTCACATTTTCCCGCCTTTTTTCCCCTCACGACTTCCACCATTTTCCCCTCACATCTTCCCCACTTTTTCCCCAATTTTCCCCCAATATTTTCCCAATTTTCCCCCAATTTTTCCCTAAATTTCCCCATTTTTTCCCCAATTTTTCCCTCATTTTTTCCCCAATATTTTCCCAAATTTCCCCCCCAATTTTCCCCTATTTTCCCCCCATTTTTCCCTATTTTTTCCCCAATTTCCCCCCATAATTTCCTGATTTTTCCCCCAATTTTTCCTGAATTTTTCCCCATTTTCCCCCCAATATTTTCCCCATTTTCTCCCCAATATTTTCCCCATTTTTTCTCACATTTTCTCTCTTTTCCAGGCCCCAAACCTTTATCCAAAACAGCTTCTCTCGGTTTATCAGCCAAGGCTCGATCTCCTCTGCTCCCTGTCTGTGTTCCCATGGCTCCCGAGGACAATTCAAAGGATTCTACAAATGTAAGAAAATTTTCAATTTTTCCCAATTTTTCCCCCAATTTTCCTGAATTTTTCCAAATTTTTTTAGATTTTTTTTTCAATTTTTTTCCATTTTTTTGCATTTTTTCCTCATTTATTTGCCATTTTCCCCCATTTATTTCCCCAATTTTTTCCAATTTTTCCTGATTTTTTTCCCATTTCCCCCAATTTTTCCCATTTTCTGTGTTTTTTCTTATTTTTTTCTCCATTTCTTCCAAAATTTTCCTATTTTTCCCAATTTCTTCGATTTTCCCCCATGTTTTTTCCTTTTCCCCCCCAATTTTTCCCATTTTTTCTCAATTTTTCCCCAATTTTCTGGAATTTTTTTCCATTTTTCCCTTTTTTTTTCCCCAATTTTTTCCCATTTCCCACCCATTTATTTCCCATTCTTTTCCATTTGTTTCCTATTTTTTCCCTCATTTGTCTCCATTTTTTTTCTAAATTTTTTTCCGAATTTTTCCTGAATTGTTTTCCCTTTTCCCTCAGTTTTTCCCTAATTTTTCTCCATTTTTTCCAATCTTTCCCCAATTTTATTCCCATTTTTTCCCAATTTATCCTCCATTTTTTCCTATTTTTTCCCCATTTTTTTCCCTCACATTTTCCCCTTTTTGCCCTCACATTTTCCCCATTTTCCCCCCATTTTTATTCTTATTTTCCCCCCATTATTTCCCCTTCAAAAAACCCCAGAATAACCCAAAATTTCCCCCCCCAAAAAATCAAATTTTTTCTCATATTTTCCCCAATTTCCCCCCTTTTTTAAAATTCTTTTTCCTCAATTTCTCCCCATTTTTTTTTTACCATTTTCTCTCATTTTTCACCCCAAAAATTTTAATCTTTTCCAGGTGTACGAGCAGGATGAGCTGAGTGAACAAATGGCAAGTCTACATTTTTATTCAATTTTCCCCCAATTTTCCCCATTTTTTCCCCAATTTTTTTCCATTTTTTCCCCAATTTTTTTCCATTTTTTCCCCAATTTTTTTTCCATTTTTTCCCATTTTCCCCCTCACATTTTCCCGCCTTTTTTCCCCTCACAATTTCCGCCATTTTTGTTCTATTTCCCCCAATTTTTCCTTCAAAAAAACCCCAGAAAATCAGATTTTTCCTCGTTTTTTCCCCATTTTTCCCTCACATTTTCCCACTTTTTCCCCTCACAATTTCCCCCATTTTTTCCCTAATTTTTTTCACATTATTTTCCCAATTTTCTCCCATTTTTTCCTACAATTTCCCCCAATTTTTTCCCCATTTTGCACCCAATTTTTCCCCAAGTTTTCTCCAATTTTACTCCCATCTTTTCCCCAATTTTTCCCATTTTTCCTCATAATTTCCCTATTTTTTTCCCAATTTTTCCTCCATTTTCCCCCAATTTTTCCCTATTATTTTCCCTTTATTTTCCCCAATTTTTCCTTCAAAAAAACCCCCAAAAAATCTGATTTTTCCTCCATTTTTTTCTCCAATTTTCCCCTCAATTTTTCCCAATTTTTCCCCTCACAATTTCCTCTATTTTCCCCTCATTTTTTCTGATATTTTCCCCAATTCTTTCCCCATTTTTCCCTCACATTTTCCCCTCACGTTTTCCCGCCTTTTTTCCCCTCACGTTTTCCCGCCTTTTTTCCCCTCACGTTTTCCCGCCTTTTTTCCCCTCACATTTCCCCATTATTTCCCCAATTTTTCCCCCAATTTTCCCCATTTTTATTCTCATTTTTCCCCTCACATTTTCCTCCATTTTTTCCCAATTTCTTCCCCAATTTTCCTCAAATTTTCCCCAATTTTTTCTCCGTTTTCCCCTCATTTTTTCCCATTATTTTCCTTCATGTTTCCCCCAATTTTTCCCTAATTTTATTCCCTTTTCCCCAAGTTTTTCCCCCAATTTTTCCCCATTCCCCCCCTTTTTCTTTTACCATTTTCCCACATTTTCCCCCCAATTTTCCCATCCAAAAAACCCCAAAATTTACCCAAAAATTCCTTTTTTCCAGGTGTACGAGCACGACGAGCTGAGCGAACACATGGCAAGCCTGAATTTCTATCCAATTTTTCCCCAATTTTCCCATTTTTTCCCAAATTTTCCCCTATTTTTTTCCAGTTTTTCCCTCACATTTTCCCACTTTTCCTCTCACGATTTTCTCCATTTTTTTCACATTTTCCCACTTTTCCTCTCACGATTTTCTCCATTTTTTCTCTATTTTTTCCCCATTTTTTTCTCAAATTGTCCCGATTTTTCTCCATTTTCCCAATTTTTCCTCCATTTATTCCCCAATTTTTTCCCCATTTTTTCCTCATTTTCCCCCAATTTTCTCCATTTTGCCTCACATTTCCTCCAATATTTTCCCCAATATTTTCCCCTCACAATTCCCATTTTTGTTCCATTTTTCCCTCAATTTTGCCCTCCCCAAAAATTCAATTTTTTCCCGAATTGTCCCCCAATTTTATTCCCATGAATTCCCCAATATCTTCCCCAATATCTTCCCCAATTTTCCCCCAAATTTTTCCCCATTTTTTTCCCATTTTTTCCCAATTTTTCCCCAATTTTCCCTCACATTTTCCCGCCTTTTTCCCCCTCACAATTTCCTCCATTTTTTCCTCCAATTTTTCCCGAATTTTTCCCTCATATTTTCCTCCATTTTCCCCTAAATCTTTCCCCATTTTTTCCCAAAATTTTCCCAAATTTTTCCCCGTTTTTATTCTCATTTTTCCCCAATTTTCCCAATATTTTTCCCATTTTTATTCTCCGTATTTTCCCCCAATTTTTTCTCCAATATTTCCCCATTTTTGCTCCATTTTCCCTCACATTTTTCCCCAATTTTTCCCTCATATTTTCCTCCATATTTCCCTCACATTTTCCCGCCTTTTTTCCCCTCACGATTTCTGCATTCTTTCCCAATTTAATTCTAGTTTTTTCCTCATATTTTCCCTATTTTTATTCTCATTTTTCCCTCATATTTTCCTCAGTATTTCCTCTTCATATTTCCCCCAATTTTTCCCATTTTCCCCCCAATTTTCCCTCATATTTTAGCCAGTTTTCCCCATTTTTCCCCTCACAGTTTCCCCTCCTATTTTCCCCATTTTTTCCCCAATTTTTCCTCATTTTTTTCCCTATTTACCCCAATTTTCCCCTCACGGTTCCCGCCTTTTTTCTGCTCAAAATTTCCTCCATTTTCTCCTCACAATTTCCCTCAATTTTCCCCAATTTTTTCCCCAATATTTTCCCCAATTTTTCCTTCAAAAAAGCCCCAGAAAATCTGATTTTTCCTCCAACATTTCCTCATTTTTCCCCCTATTTTTTCCAAAGTTTCCCCCAATTTTTCCTCATATTTTCAATTCCTAATTTTTTCCATTTTTTTCCATTTTTTTCCTTCAAAAAATCCAAATTTTTCCCCATTATTTCCCCTCACTTTTCCCGCCTTTTTCCCCTCATGATTTCCTTCATTTTCCCCAATTTTCCCCCAATTTTTCCCATTTTCTTCTCAATTTCCCCCAATTTTCCTCATATTTTCCCCAATATTTCCCCAAATTTTCCCCGAATTTTTTCCCCTCATATTTTCCTCATTTTCCCCTCACGTTTTCCGCCTTTTTTCCCCTCAAGATTTCCTCCATTTTTTCCCATTTTTTTCTCCTTTCTTTTTCTCCATTTTTTCCAATTTCTTCCCCAAATTTCTCAGTTTTCCCTCACCATTTTCCCCAATTTTTCCCCATTTCCCCCCAATTTTTCCCATATTTTCCTCATTTTTACCTCCAATTTCTTCCCCAATTTTCCCCCAATTTCCCTCACATTTTCCCGCCTTTTTTCCCTCACGATTTCCTCATTTTTACTCCAATTTTTCCCCATTTTTTCCTTAATTTTCCCCCATTTTTATTCTCATTTTCCCTCACATTTTCTCAATTTCACCCATTTCCCCCCAAATTTCCCATCCAAAAAACCCCAAAAAATCCCATTTTCCCCTCATATTTTCTGCATTTTCCCCCAATTTTTCCCCATATTTTCCCCAATTTTATTCCCATTTTTCCCCATATTTCCCAAAATTTTCCCCGATTTTCTTTCTCCATTTTTTCCATCATTTTCCCCCAATTTTTTTCCCAATTTATCTGCATTTTCCCCCTCACGTTTTCCCGCCTTTTTTCCCCTCACGGATTTCCTCCATTTTCCCCCTAATTTTTCCTCCATTTTTCTTACATTTTCCCCAATTTTCCCCATTTTTATTCTCATTTTTCCCTCACGTTTTCCTCCATTTTTTCCCAATTTTCCCATTTTTCCTCCATTTTTTCCTCATATTTTTCTCCATTTTTTTCGTTTCTTTTTCCTCCATTTCTTCCCAATTTCTTCCCCAATTTTTTCTCCATTTCCCCCCAATTTTTCCCCATTTTTACCTCCAAATTTTTTTCCCATTTTTTCCCAATTTCTTCCCCAATTTTTCCTCAATTTTTTCCCCAATTTTATCCCATTATCTTCCCTCATATTTTCCCATTTTTTCCTCATATTTTCCCCAATTTTTCCTCATTTTTTCCCCAATTTTTCCTTATTTTTCCCTCAGTTTCCCTCATATTTTCCCCACATTTTTTCTCCATTTTTCCCAATTTTTCCCCATTTTTGCACTCATATTTTCCCCATATTTTCCCCCATTTTTTCTCCATTTTTCCCAATTTTTTCCCCATTTTTTGCCCTCATATTTCCCAATTTTTCCCTCACTTTTCCCCGCCTTTTTCCCCCCACGATTTCCTGCCATTTTCCCTATTTTCCCCAATTTTTTCTCCATTTTCCCCCAAATCTTTTCCATTTTTCCAAATTTTTCCCGAATTTTCCCCATATTTTCCTTCATTTTTTCCTCAATTTTTTCCCAATACTTTCCCCAGTTTTCCCAATATTTTTCCCATTTATATTCTCCGTATTTCCCCCAATTTTTTCTCCAATATTTCCCCATTTTTGCCCCATTTTCCCCAATTTTTTCCCCAATTTCCCCCCACATTTTCCCCCAATTTTTCCCTCATATTTTTCTCCATATTTCCCTCACATTTTCCCGCCTTTTTTCCCCTCACGATTTCTGCAATTCTTTCCCAATTTAATTCTAGTTTTTTCCTCATATTTTCCCTATTTTTATTCTCATTTTTCCCTCATATTTTCCCCAATTTTTCCCATTTTTCCCCCCAATTTTCCCTATTTTAGCCAATTTTCCCCATTTTTCCCCTCACATTTTCCCCTCCATTTTCCCTTCATATTTTCTTCAATTTTTCCCCAATTTTTCTGATTTTTCCCATTGTTTTTCCTTCATTTTTCCCCAATTCTTGCCCATTTTTTCCCCTCCTATTTTCCCCATTTTTTCCCCAGTTTTTTCTCATTTTTTTCCCTATTTACATCCAATTTTCCCCTCACGGTTCCCGCCTTTTTTCTGCTCACAATTTCCTCCATTTTCTCCTCACATTTCCCTCAATTTTCCCCATTTTTTCCCAATTTTTCCCCAATATTTTCCCCAATTTTTCCTTCCAAAAAACCCCAGAAAATCAGATTTTTCCTCAATATTTCCTCATTTTCCCCTATTTTTCCCAAATTTTCCCCCAATTTTTCCTATTTTCCCCAATTTTCCAAATTTTTTTCCATTTTTTCCTTCTTTTTCCTTCAAAAACCCCTCAAAAAATCCTAATTTTTCCCCATTATTTCCCCTCACATTTTCCCGCCTTTTTCCCCTCACGATTTCCTCCATTTTCCCCCAATTTCCCCCCAATTTTCCCAATTTCTTCCCAATTTTTTCCTCAATTTCCCCCCATTTTCCCTCATATTTTCCCCAATATTTCCCCAAATTTTTCCCGCCTTTTTTCCCCTCACGATTTCCCCCATTTTTACTCCAATTTTTCCCCATTTTTTCCTTAATTTTTCCCCATTTCTATTCTCATTTTCCCCTCACATTTTTCTCAATTTTCTCCCATTTCCCCCCAATTTTCCCATCCAAAAAACCCCCAAAAATTCCCATTTTCCCCTCAAATTTTCTGCATTTTCCCCCAATTTTTCCCATATTTTCCCCAATTTTATTCCCATTTTTTCCCCAATATTTCCCAATATTTTCCCCCCTTTTCCCCGATTTTTTCTCCATTTTTTCCATCATTTTCCCCCAATTTTTTCCCAATTTATCTGCATTTTCCCCCTCACATTTTCCCGCCTTTTTTCCCCTCACGTTTTCCCGCCTTTTTCCCCTCACGTTTTCCCGCCTTTTTTCCCCTCACGATTTCCTCCATTTTCCCCCTAATTTTTCCTCCATTTTTCCTTATATTTTCCCCAATTTTCCCCATTTTTATTCTCATTTTTCCCCTCACATTTTCCCCCAATTTTTCCTCTTATTTTCCCCAATATCTCCCCCAATTTTCCCTCATATTTTCTCCCCAAATTTCCCCAAAATTCCCCATTTTTTCCCCCAAAAAAATCCAATTTTCCCCCCATTTTTCTCCTTTTTTTTTTTAACTTTTCCCCCGATTTTCCCCTCAATTTCCCCTCATTTTTTTCCTTTAAAGAAAACCTAAAAATAAATTAAAAATTTACCTTTTTTTCCAGGTGTACGAGCAGGACGAGCTGAGCGAACAAATGGCAAGTCTGGAGGGACTCATGAAACAACTCAACGCCATCACCGGATCGGCTTTTTGACAAAAAAAATCCCAAAATTTAACCCAAAATTCCCCAAATTTTACCCAAATTTTGGATTTTTTTAAGGTGGATTTTATTGGGGTCGATTTGGTGCTTTTTTCGGGGAAAAAAACCGAAAAAAATTGGATTTTTGAGGGGAAAAAATGGAATTTTTGGAGGATTTTTGAGGGAAAAAAATTTCATTTTTGAGGAAAAAAATTGCAATTTTTAAGGGAAAATTTAGGACATTCGTTGGAATTTAATTGAGATTTTAGTTAGGATTAAGAATTGAGGTTGTAGAAGGAAAAATTCAGGATTTTGGAGTGGAAAAAAAATGGGATTTTTTAGGATATTAGAGGGAAAAATTTGGGATTTTTGAATTAAAAAAAAAGGAATTTGTAAGGGAAAATTTAGAGTTTTCATTGGAATTTTTTGCGGGAAATTTTGGGATTTTTTCAGGGAAAAATTTGGAACTTTGGAGGGATTTTTGAGAGGGAAAATTGGAATATTGGAGAGGAAAAATTGGAATTTTTTGAGCGATTTTGGAGGGAAAATTTTGGGATTTTGGAGGGGAAATTTTGGATTTGAATTGGGATTGTAAATTGGGATTTTTGTGGGAAAAATTGGGATTTAAGAGGAGAAAAATTTAGGATTTTGGAGGGAAAAATTTTGGATTTCGGAGGGATTTTAGAGTGGAAAATTTGGAATTAAAATTGTGATTTTTGAGAAAAAAAATTGTGATTTTGGAGGTATTTTTCAGGGAAAAAATTGGGATTTTTCTTGGGATTTGTGAGGGGAAAAAATGGAATTTTTTAGGGATTTTGGAGGGAAAATGTTTGAATTTTAGAGTAGAAAATTTGGGATTTTTGACGGGAAAAATTTGGGATTTTTGAAGAATTTTTGAGGCAAAAAATAGAAATTTTGGAGGGAAAAATTTGGGATTTTGGAGTGATTTTGGAGGAGAAATTTTGAGATTTTGGAGGGAAGAATTTGGGATTTTTGAGTGGAAAATGTGGGAGTTTTTGGGAGAAAATCTTGGGCTTTTTGGAAATTTTTGAGGGGAACAAAATGGGATTTTTGAGAGATTTTGGAGTGAAAAACTTGCGATTCTTTGAGGGATTTTAAAGGGAAAAAAATGGAATTTTGGAGGAATTTATGGCGGAAAAAAATTGGGACTTTTGAGCAATTTTTGAGGGAAAAAATTGGGATTTTTTTTTAGGGATTTTAGAGGGGAAAATTTGGGAATAAAATTGGGATTTTTGAGGGAAAATTTTGGATTTTTGAGGAAAAAATTCGGGATTTTTGAGAGATTTTGGAGTGGGAAAAAAATTTGGGACTTGGAAAATTTGGGAAAAGGAGAAAAAATTTAGGAAAAAATGAGGAAAAATGAGAAAAAAATGGGAAAAAAGTTGAGAAAAAAGAGAAAAAAATGGGAAAAAATTAGGAAAAAAATTGGGAAAAGAAATTGAAAATAAGAGAAAAAAAAAATACAAAAAAGGAAAAAATCCCAAAGGAAAAATTCAATTTTTTCCCCACAAAAAACACTAAAAAAAAATTAAAAATCTGCAAATAAAAACCAAAATTCTATTGGAAAATTCCAATAATTGTTTTTGTTTTTCACCAAAAAAAAATCAGGAAAAATTTGGGAATTTTGGGGAATTTGAAGATTTTGGGAAATTGAAATTTTTTTCTATCGAATGTTTAATTTATTCTTTAGAATTTCCAAATATTTCCCTTTTTTTTAGTGATTTTTTTCTAGAAAAAAATTCAGCTTTAATTAGATTTAGATGAGAAAAAAAAAATTTAATTTTTTTTTTCTCATTGTAGAGATTTTAGGATTAGGAAAAAAGTGTGGAGATCCCGAAAATTCCCCTGAAAAAAATAAAATAAAAATAAAAAATAAAATTAAAAATAAAAATAAAAATGGGGATTTTAGCTTTAGGAAAATTCGGGATCGGAGAAGTTTTTTTTTTTTTTTTTAGGAATTGTTATTCCGAAGGGGAAGGAATAAAAATTTTGATAGAAAATTTCTGTGTCTTTTATTGGATTTTTCAAAATGTGAAAGATTAGTAGTTTTAATTTATTATTTATTAATTTATTTCATTATTTATTATTAATTTTAATTTATAATTTATTTCTAGTTTTGTAATTATAATTTATGTTTTTATAATTGTAATTCATTTTTGTTTTTATAATTTTGATAGCTTTGTAATTGTAATTTATGTTTTTATATTTTCATTTTATAATTTCTAATTATTCACAATTATTTATCATTTATTTTCATTAATAAAAGTAATTTGTTAATCATTTTAATTTCCCACATTTATTTCAATTTTTAAATAAAATATTTCATTTATTTTATTTTTTTTTAATGAGGGGGGGGGGGGAAGCAATAATTTTCCGCAGAAAAATAATTATTTTTAATTGGTTTTAATTAATTTTTTAAAATAGATTAAGGGAAAGGATGAGAGGAAAAATGAGAAAATCAACATTGGAAAAATGAAAATTTTAAAAAGGGAAAAATTTGAAATAATCGGGAATGAGAAAAACCACACCACACCGGAAAAAATCACTTTATTTCCACAGCATTTAAATAAAATTTTTTAAAATTTAAAACAGCGAAAAAAAGCAAAAATTCAACTCACCTCTCCTCCTTTGCCTCGACGATTTTTCCGAGTCCGATTTTCCGGGAATGAAAATTTTTTTTTTTGGATTTTTTTAATTCAGAGAGTGAATTTTTTTTTTATTTTGGGAGAGCCTCAAAATGGCGGAAATTCTGAGGGGAAAGAAAAGGGCGGGAAGACGTGAGAGGAATTCAAAATGGCGGCGAGACGTGAGGGGAGGGAAAAGGGCGGGAAGGTGTGAGGGGAATTCAAAATGGCGGCGAGCTGTGAGGGGAGGAAAAGGGCGGGAAGGTGTGAGGGGAATTCAAAATGGCGGCAGCCGTGAGGGGAGGAAAAGGGCGGGAAATCGTGAGGGGAATTCAAAATGGCGGCGAGACGTGAGGGAGGAAAAGGGCGGGAAGGTGTGAGGGGAATTCAAATGGCGGCAAGACGTGAGGGGAAAAAAAGGGCGAGAGGACGTGAGGGGAATTCAAAATGGCGGCGAGACGTGAGGGGAGGAAAAGGGAGGGAAGACGTGAGGGGAATTCAAAATGGCGGCAAGCTGTGAGGGGAGGAAAAGGGCGGGAAGGTGTGAGGGGAATTCAAAATGGCGGCGAGCCGTGAGGGGAAGAAAAGGGCGGGAAGGTGTGAGGGGAATTCAAAATGGCGGCGAGCTGTGAGGGGAGGAAAAGGGCGGAAAGACGTGAGAGGAATTCAAAATGGCGGCGAGAATGTGAGGGGAAGAAAAGGGAGGGAAGGTGTGAGGGGAATTCAAAATGGCGGCAGCCGTGAGGGGAAGAAAAGGGCGGGAAGGTGTGAGGGAATTCAAAATGGCGGCGAGACGTGAGGGGAAGAAAAGGGCGGAAGTCGTAAAAGGAATTCAAAATGGCGGCAGCCGTGAGGGGAAGAAAGGGAGGAAAGTCGTGAGGGGAATTCAAAATGGCGGCAGCCGTGAGGGAGGAAAAGGGCGGGAAGACGTGAGGGGAATTCAAAATGGCGGCGAGCTGTGAGGGGAGGAAAAGGGCGGGAAGGTGTGAGGGGAATTCAAAATGGCGGCAAGCTGTGAGGGGAAGAAAAGGGAGGGAAGGTGTGAGGGGAATTCAAAATGGCAGCGATACGTGAGGGGAGGAAAAGGGCGGGAAGGTATGAGGGGAATTCAAAATGGCGGCGAGACGTGAGGGGAAGAAAAGGGCGGGAAGTCGTGAAAGGAATTCAAAATGGCGGCAGCCGTGAGTGGAAGAAAAGGGAGGGAAGGTGTGAGGGGAATTCAAAATGGCGGCGAGACGTGAGGGGAGGAAAAGGGCGGGAAGGTGTGAGGGGAATTCAAAATGGCGGCAGCCGTGAGGGGAAGAAAAGGGGCGGGAAGGTGTAAGGGGAATTCAAAATGGCGGCGAACCGTGATGGGAGGAAAAGGGCGGGAAGACGTGAGGGGAATTCAAAATGGCGGCAGCCGTGAGCGGAGGAAAAGGGCGGGAAGGTGTGAGGGAAATTCAAAATGGCGGCGAGATGTGAGGGGAGGAAAAGGTAAGGAAGGTGAGAGGGGAATTCAAAATGGCGGCAAGACGTGAGGGGAGGAAAAGGGCGGGAAGACGTGAGGGGAATTCAAAATGGCGGCGAGACGTGAGGGGAGGAAAAGGGCGGGAAGCTGTGCGGGGAATTCAAAATGGCGGCGAGACATGAGGGGAGGAAAAGGGCGGGAAGTCGTGAGGGGAAAAAAATGGCGGCGAGCTGCGAGGGGAAGAAAAGGGCGAGAAGACGTGAGGGGAATTCAAAATGGCGGCGAGACATGAGGGGAAGAAAAGGGCAGGAAGACGTGAAGGGAATTCAAAATGGCGGCAGCCGTGAGGGGAAGAAAAGGGCGGGAAGGTGTGAGGGGAAAAAAATGGCGGCGAGACGTGAGGGGAAAAAAATGGCTGCGAGCCGTGAGGGAAAGAAAAGGGAGGGAAGACGTGAGGGGAAAAAAAATGGCGGCGAGCTGTGAGGGGAAGAAAAGGGTGGGAAGACGTGAGGGGAATTCAAAATGGCGGCGAGACGTGAGGGGAAGAAAAGGGCGGGAAGGTGTGAGGGGAAAAAAATGGCGGCGAGACGTGAGGGGAAGAAAAGAGGAAAGACGTGAAGGGAATTCAAAATGGCGGCAGCTGTGAGGGGAAGAAAAGGGAGGGAAGGTGTGAGGGAAATTCAAAATGGCGGCGAACCGTGATGGGAGGAAAAGGGCGGGAAGGTGTGTGGGGAATTCAAAATGGCGGCAAGCTGTGAGGGGAGGAAAAGTGCGGGAAGACGTGAGGGGAATTCAAAATGGCGGGAAGCTGTGAGGGGAGGAAAAGGGCGGGAAGACGTGAGGGGAACTCAAAATGGCGGCAAGCTGTGAGGGGAAGAAAAGGGAGGGAAGGTGTGAGGGAAATTCAAAATGGCGGCGAGCTGTGAGGGGAAGAAAAGGGCAGGAAGGTGTGAGGGAAATTCAAAATGGCGGCAGCCATGAGGGGAGGAAAAGGGAGGGAAGACGTGAGGGGAATTCAAAATGGCGGCGAGACGTGAGGGGAAGAAAAGGGCGGGAAGACGTGAGGGGAATTCAAAATGGCGGCGAGACGTGAGGGGAAGAAAAGGGCGGGAAGACGTGAGGGGAATTCAAAATGGCGGCAGCCGTGAGGGGAAGAAAAGGGAGGGAAGGTGTGAGGGGAATTCAAAATGGCGGCGAGCTGCGAGGGGAAGAAAAGGGAGGGAAGACGTGAGGGGAAAAAAATGGCGGCGAGCTGCGAGGGGAAGAAAAGGGCGGGAAGACGTGAGGGGAATTCAAAATGGCGGCGAGCTGTGAGGGGAGGAAAAGGGAGGGAAGCTGTGAGGGGAATTCAAAATGGCGGCGAGACGTGAGGGGAAGAAAAGGGAGGGAAGACGTGAGGGGAATTCAAAATGGCGGGAAGCTGTGAGGGGAGGAAAAGGGCGGGAAGGTGTGAGGGGAATTCAAAATGGCGGCGAGCTGTGAGGTGAAGAAAAAGGAGGAAAGACGTGAGGGGAATTCAAAATGGTGGCGAGACGTGAGGGGAGGAAAAGGGCGGGAAGGTGTGAGAGGAATTCAAAATGGCGGCAGCCGTGAGGGGAAGAAAAGGAAAGGAAGGTGTGAGGGGAATTCAAAATGGCGGCAAGCCGTGAGGGGAGGAAAAGGGCGGGAAGACGTGAGGGGAATTCAAAATGGCGGCGAGCTGTGAGGGGAAGAAAAGGGCGGGAAGACGTGAGGGGAAAAAAATGGCGGCGAGACGTGAGGGGAAGAAAAGGGCGAGAAGGCGTGAGGGGAATTCAAAATGGCGGCGAGCTGTGAGGGGAGGAAAAGGGAGGGAAGACATGAGGGGAATTCAAAATGGCGGCGAGACGTGAGGGGAAGAAAAGGGAGGGAAGGTGTGAAGGGGATTCAAAATGGCGGCGAGCTGTGAGGGGACGAAAAGGGCGGGAAGGTGTGTGGGGAATTCAAAATGGCGGCAGCTGTGAGGGGAGGAAAAGGGCGGGAAGACGTGAGGGGAATTCAAAATGGCGGCGAGACGTGAGGGGAGGAAAAGGGCGGGAAGGTGTGAGGGGAATTCAAAATGGCGGCGAGCTGTGAGGGGAGGAAAAGGGCGGGAAGACGTGAGGGGAATTCAAAATGGCGGCAGCCGTGAGGGGAAGAAAAGGGAGGGAAGGTGTGAGGGGAATTCAAAATGGTGGCGAGCTGTGAGGGGAGGAAAAGGGCGGGAAGACGTGAGGGGAAAAAAATGGCGGCGAGATGTGAGTGGAGGAAAAGGGCAGGAAGGTGTGAGGGGAATTCAAAATGGCGGCGAGCTGTGAGGGGAGGAAAAGGGCAGGAAAGACATGAGGGGAATTCAAAATGGCGGCAAGACGTGAGGGGAGGAAAAGGGCGGGAAGCTGTGCAGGGAATTCAAAATGGCGGCGAGATGTGAGGGGACGAAAAGGGCGGGAAGACGTGAGGGGAATTCAAAATGGCGGCAGCCGTGAGGGGAAGAAAAGGGCGGGAAGGTGTGAGAGGAATTCAAAATGGCGGCAGCCGTGAGGGGAAGAAAAGGGCGGGAAGACGTGAGGGGAATTCAAAATGGCGGCGAGCTGTGAGGGGAAGAAAAGGGCGGGAAGATGTGAAGGGAATTCAAAATGGCGGCGAGACGTGAGGGGAGGAAAAGGGAGGGAAGACGTGAGGGGAAAAAAATGGCGGCGAGCTGTGAGGGGAAAAAAATGGCTGCGAGCCGTGAGGGGAAGAAAAGGGAGGGAAGACGTGAGGGGAAAAAAAATGGCGGCAAGCTGTGAGGGGAGGAAAAGGGCGGGAAGACGTGAGGGGAATTCAAAATGGCGGCGAGACGTGAGGGGAGGAAAAGGGCGGGAAGATGTGAGGGGAATTCAAAATGGCGGCAGCCGTGAGGGGAGGAAAAGGGCGGGAAGGTGTGAGGGGAATCCAAAATGGCGGCAGCCGTGAGGGGAGGAAAAGGAAAAAAAAAGGAAAATTCCAAGAGGGAAGAAATGGAAAAAAGGGGAAAATTCAGGGAGAAAGAAAAACGGGAAAAGGGGGAAAAAAGGGAATTACAGGGAGGGAAACGCGGAGAAAAAAGGGAATTCGAGAAGGAGAAAAAAAGCTGAAAAAGAGAGAAAATTCGAGGAGGGAAAAAAAATGGAATTCGGGAAGGAGAGAAAAAAGAGAAAAATAGGAAAAGTTCGAGGATGGAAAAAGGGGGAAAAAGGGAAAATTCGGGAGGGAAAAAGGGAAAAAAAAGGAAATTCTTGGAGGGAAAAAGCAGAAAAAAGAAAAATTCGGGAGGGAAAAGGAAAAAAAAGGGAATTAAGGCAAGGAGAAAAGAGGGAAAAGCAGAGAAAAAAGAGAATTCGAGAAGGAGAAAAAAGGGAAAAAAGGGAAATTTTGTGAGGGAAAAAGCAGAGAAAAAAGAAAATTCGAGAAGGAGAAAAAAAAGGGAAAAAAATGGAAATTCGGGAGGAAAAAAGGGAAAAAAATGGAATTGGGGAAGGAGAAAAAAAGGAAAAAAGGGAAAATTCGAGGAGGGAAAAGAGAAAAAAGGGAATTCGGGAAGGCGAAAAAAAGGGAAAAAAGGGAAAATTCGGGAGGAAAAAAGGGAAAAAAATGGAATTGGGGAAGGAGAAAAAAAGGAAAAAAGGGAAAATTCGAGGAGGGAAAAGAGAAAAAAGGGAATTCGGGAAGGCGAAAAAAAGGGAAAAAAGGGAAAATTCGATGAGGGAAAAAGAAGAAAAAACAGAAAATTCGAGAAGGGAAAAGGCAAAAAAAAAAAGGAATTTGAGAAGGAGAAAAAAAGGAAAAAAAGAGAAAATTCGAGGAGGGAAAAGCGGAGAAAAAAGAAAATTCGAGAAGGAGAAAAAAAGGGAAAAAAGGGAAAATTCGAGGAGGGAAAAGTGGAGAAAAAAGAAAATTCGAGAAGGAGAAAAAAAGGGGAAAAAAGAAAATTCAGGAGGGAAAAAAATGGAAATTCGAGGAGGAAAAAAGGAGGAAAAAAAGGAAATTTGGGAAGGAGAAAAAAAGGGAAAAAGGGAAAATTCGAGGAGGAAAAAAGGAGAAAAAAGAAAATTCGAGAAGGAGAAAAAAGGGAAAAAAGGGAAATTTTGTGAGGGAAAAAGTGAAAAAAAAAGGAAAATTCGGGAGGAAAAAAAAGGAAATTTGAGGAGGGAAAAAGGAAAAAAAATGGAATTTGGGAAGGAGAAAAAAAGAAAAAAAGGGAAAATTCGAGGAGGGAAAAGTGGAGAAAAAAGAGAATTCGAGAAGGAGAAAAAAAGGGGAAAAAGGGAAATTTCGTGAGGGAAAAAGTGAAAAAAAAAGGAAAATTCGAGAGGGAAAAAGGAGAAAAAAAAGGAAATTTGGGAAGGAAAAAAAGGAAAAAAGGGAAAATTCGAGGAGGGAAAAAGGAGAAAAAAGAAAATTCGAGAAGACAAAAAAAAGGGAAAAAAGGGAAATTTTGTGAGGGAAAAAGCGAAAAAGAAAAGGAAAATTCGAGGAGGGAAAAGGAAAAAAAAATGGAATTCGAGAAGGAGAAAAAAAGGAAAAAAGGGAAATTTCGTGAGGGAAAAAAAGGAAATTTGGGAGGGAAAAGGGAAAAAAATGGAATTGGGGAAGGAGAAAAAAAGGAAAAAAAGGGAAAATTCGAGGAGGGAAAAGTGGAGAAAAAAGAAAATTCGAGAAGGAGAAAAAAAGGGAAAAAAGGGAAAATTCGAGGAGGGAAAAGAGGAGAAAAAAAAGAAAATTCGAGAAGGGAAAAAGGAGAAAAAAAAGGAAATTTGGGAAGGAGAAAAAAAGGGGAAAAAGGGAAAATTTGAGGAGGGAAAAAGGAGAAAAAAGAAAATTCGAGAAGGAGAAAAAAAGGGAAAAAAGGAGAAAATTCGAGGAGGGAAAAGAGGAGAAAAAAGAAAATTCGAGAAGGAGGAAAAAAGGGGAAAAAAGGGGAAATTCGTGAGGGAAAAAGCAAAAAAGAAAAGGAAAATTCGGGAGGGAAAAGGGAAAAAAAAAAGGAATTGGGGAAGGAGAAAAAAAGGAAAAAAGGGAAAATTGGAGGAGGGAAAAGCGGAGAAAAAAGAGAATTCGAGAAGGAGAAAAAAAGGGGAAAAAAAGGAAATTTTGTGAGGGAAAAAAGGGAAATTTCGGGAGGGAAAAAGGGAAAAAAATGGAATTGGGGAAGGAGAAAAAAAGGAAAAAAGGGAAAATTCGAGGAGGGAAAAGCGGAGAAAAAAGAAAATTCGAGAAGGAGAAAAAAGGAGAAAAAAGGGAAATTTTGAGGAGGAAAAAAGGAGAAAAAAGAAAATTCGAGAAGGAGAAAAAAGGGGAAAAAGGGAAATTTGGGAGGAAAAAAAAAGGAAATTCGAGGAGGGAAAAAGGAGAAAAAAAAGGAAATTTGGGAAGGAAAAAAAAAGGAAAAAAGGGAAAATTCGAGGAGGGAAAAAGGAGAAAAAAGAAAATTCGAGAAGGAGAAAAAAAGGGGAAAAAAGGGAAAATTTGGGAGGAAAAAAAAGGAAATTCGAGAGGGAAAAAGGAGAAAAAAAAGGAAATTTGGGAAGGAAAAAAAGGAAAAAAGGGAAAATTCGAGGAGGGAAAAAGGAGAGAAAAAAAGAGAATTCGAGAAGGAGAAAAAAAGGGAAAAAAGGGAAATTTTGGAGGAAAAAAAAAGGAAATTCGAGGAGGGAAAAGGAAAAAAAAGAGAATTTGGGAAGGAGAAAAAAAGGAAAAAAGGGAAAATTCGAGGAGGGAAAAAGGAGAAAAAAGAAAATTCGAGAAGGAGAAAAAAGGGAAAAAAGGGAAATTTTGGAGGAAAAAAAAGGAAATTCGAGAAGGGAAAAGGAAAAAAAAATGGAATTTGGGAAGGAGAAAAAAAGGAAAAAAGGGAAAATTCGAGGAGGGAAAAGTGGAGAAAAAAGATAATTCGAGAAGGAGAAAAAAAGGGGAAAAAGGGAAATTTCGTGAGGGAAAAAAAAGGGAATTAGGGCAAGAAGGAATGAGAGAAAAACGGAGAAAAAAGAGAATTCGAGAAGGAGAAAAAAAAAGGGAAAAAAGGAGAAAATTCAGGGAGGGAAAAGCAGAGAAAAAAGGGAAATTGGAGGAGGGAAAAGGAAAAAAAAAAGAATTAGGAGAGGAAAAAGAGAAAAAAAAGGGAATTCAAGGAGGAAAAAAGGAGAGAAAAAAGAAAATTCGGTGAGGGAAAAGGGAAAAAAGGATTTCGAGGAGAAAAAAAGGGAAAAAATGGGAAAATTCGGGAGGAAAAAGCAGAGAAAAAAGGGAAATTGGAGGAGGGAAAAGGAAAAAAAAGGGAATTGTGGAAGGGAAAAAGGAAAAAGAAAGGAAAATTCGGGAGGGAAAAGGGGAGAAGAAAGGGAATGAGAGAAGGAGGGAAAAAAGAGAAAAAAAGAAAAAAAAGGAGGGAAAAAGGGAAAAAAGGGAATTAGAGAAGGAGAGAAAAAGCAGAAAAAAGGGAAAATTCGAGGAGGGAAAAGAGAAAATTCGAGAAGGGAAAACGAAAAAAAAAAGAGAATTAAGACAAGAAGGAAGAAGGAAAAAAAGGGAATTGGAGAAGGAGGAAAAAAGCGGAAAAAAGGGAAAATTCGAGGAGGGAAAAGAGGAAAAAAGGGAATTTGGGAAGGAGGGAAAAAGGGAAAATTCGGGAGGGGAAAGGCAGAAAAAAAAGGGAAATTCGAGGAGGAAAAAGGGAAAAAAAAGAATTGGAGAACGAGGGGAAAAAGGAAAAAATGAGAATTCGGAGAGGGAAAAGGGAAAAAAAGAATTCGAGGAGGGAAAAAAGAGAAAAAAAATAAAATTCGGGAGAAAAAAGGAGAAAAAGAGGGAATTCGGTGAGGGAAAAGGAGAAAAAAAAGGGAAATTCGAGGAGGGAAAATGAAAAAAAAAAGAGAATTAGGGCAAGGACGAAGGAGAGAAAATTGGAGAAAAAAGAGAATTTGAGAAGGAGAAAAAAGGGAAAAAAGAAAATTCGGGAGGGAAAAAGGGAAAAAAGGAAATTCGAGGAGGGAAAAAGGAAAAAAAATGGAATTGGGGAAGGAGAAAAAAAGGAAAAAAGGGAAAATTCGAGGAGGGAAAAGTGGAGAAAAAAGAGAATTCGAGAAGGAGAAAAAAAGGGAAAAAGGGAAATTTTGGAGGAAAAAAAAGGAAATTCGAGGAGGGAAAAGTGGAGAAAAAAGAAAATTCGAGAAGGAGAAAAAAAGGGGAAAAAAGGAAAATTCGGGAGGGAAAAAAAGGAAATTTGAGGAGGGAAAAAGGAGAAAAAAAAGGAAATTTGGGAAAGAAAAAAAAAGGAAAAGAGGGAAAATTGGAGGAGGGAAAAGCGGAGAAAAAAGAGAATTCGAGAAGGGAAAAGGCAAAAAAAAAAGAAAATTCGAGAAGGAGAAAAAAGGGAAAAAAGGGAAAATTTGAGGAGGGAAAAAGGAGAAAAAAGAAAATTCGAGAAGGAGAAAAAAAGGGGAAAAAAGGAAAATTCGGAAGGGAAAAAAAGGAAATTCGAGGAGGGAAAAAGGAGAAAAAAAAGAAAATTCGAGAAGGAGAAAAAAAGGGAAAAAAGGGAAATTTTGTGAGGGAAAAAGGGAAAAAAAATTGAATTGGGGAAGGAGAAAAAAAGGAAAAAAAGGGAAAATTCGAGGAGGGAAAAGCGGAGAAAAAAGAAAATTCGAGAAGGAGTAAAAAGACAAAAAAAATGAAATTTGGGAGAAAAAAGGAGAAAAAAGAGGGAATTCGGTGAGGGAAAAGGAGAGAAAAAAGGGAAATTCGAGGAGGGAAAAGCGGAGAAAAAAGAAAATTCGAGAAGGAGAAAAAAAGGGGAAAAAAGGAAAATTCGGGAGGAAAAAAGGAAAAAAAATGGAATTGGGGAAGGAGAAAAAAAGGAAAAAAGGGAAAATTCGAGGAGGGAAAAAGGAGAAAAAAGAGAATTCGAGAAGGAGAAAAAAGGGAAAAAAGGGAAAATTCGTGAGAGGAAAAAAAGGGAATTAGGGCAAGAAGGAATGAGAGAAAAACGGAGAAAAAAGAGAATTCGAGGAGGAGGAAAAAAAGGGAAAAAAGGAGAAAATTCGGGGAGGGAAAAGCAGAGAAAAAAGGGAAATTCGAGGAGGGAAAAGGAAAAAAAAAAAGAATTCGGAGAGGAAAAAGAGAAAAAAAAGGGAATTCAAGGAGGAAAAAAGGAGAGAAAAAAGAAAATTCGGTGAGGGAAAAGGGAAAAAAGGATTTCGAGGAGAAAAAAAGGGAAAAAATGGGAAAATTCGGGAGGAAAAAGCAGAGAAAAAAGGGAAATTCGGGAGGGAAAAGGAAAAAAAAGGGAATTGTGGAAGGGAAAAAGGAAAAAGAAAGGAAAATTCGGGAGGGAAAAGGGGAGAAGAAAGGGAATGAGAGAAGGAGGGAAAAAAGAGAAAAAAAGAAAAAAAAAAGGAGGGAAAAAGGGAAAAAAGGGAATTCGAGAAGGAGAGAAAAAGCAGAAAAAAGGGAAAATTCGAGGAGGGAAAAGAGAAAATTCGAGAAGGGAAAACGAAAAAAAAAAGAGAATTAAGACAAGAAGGAAGAAGGAAAAAAAGGGAATTGGAGAAGGAGGAAAAAAGCGGAAAAAAGGGAAAATTCGAGGAGGGAAAAGAGAAAAAAAGGGAATTCGGGAAGGAGGGAAAAAGGGAAAATTCGGGAGGGGAAAGGCAGAAAAAAAAGGGAAATTCGAGGAGGAAAAAGGGAAAAAAAAGAATTCGAGGACGAGGGGAAAAAGGAAAAAATGAGAATTGAGAGAGGGAAAAGGGAAAAAAAGAATTGGAGGAGGGAAAAAAGAAAAAAAAAATTCGGGAGAAAAAAGGAGAAAAAAGAGGGAATTCGGTGAGGGAAAAGAGAAAAAAGAAAATTCGAGAAGGAGAAAAAAGGGAAAAAAGGGAAATTTTGTGAGGGAGAAAGCGGAGAAAAAAGAAAATTCGAGGAGAAAAAAAGGGGAAAAAGGGAAAATTTGGGAGGGAAAAAAAAGGAAATTCGAGGAGGGAAAAAGGAGAAAGAAAAGAAAATTCGAGAAGGAGAAAAAAAGGAAAAAAAGGGAAAATTCGAGGAGGGAAAAAGGAGAAAAAAGAAAATTCGAGAAAGAGAAAAAAAGGGGAAAAAGGGAAAATTCGAGGAGGGAAAAGCAGAGAAAAAAGAAAATTCGAGAAGGAGAAAAAAGGGGAAAAAGGGAAATTTTGTGAGGGAAAAAGCGGAGAAAAAAGAAAATTCGAGAAGGAGAAAAAAAGGGAAAAAAGGAAAATTTTGTGAGGGAAAAAAAGGAAATTCGAGGAGGAAAAAGGGAAAAAAATGGAATTGGGGAAGGAGAAAAAAAGGAAAAAAGGAGAAAATTCAGGGAGGGAAAAGGGAAAAAAAAAGAAAATTCGAGAAGGAGAAAAAAAGGGAAAAAAAGAAAATTCGGGAGGAAAAAAAAGGAAATTCTAGGAGGGAAAAAGGGAAAAAAATGGAATTGGGGAAGGAGAAAAAAAGGAAAAAAGGGAAAATTCGAGGAGGGAAAAAGGAGAAAAAAGAAAATTCGAGAAGGAGAAAAAAAGGGGAAAAAGGGAAAATTCGAGGAGGGAAAAGAGGAGAAAAAAGAAAATTCGAGAAGGAGAAAAAAAGGGAAAAAGGGAAATTTTGGAGGAAAAAAAAGGAAATTCGAGGAGGGAAAAAGGAGAAAAAAAAAGGAAATTTGGGAAGGAAAAAAAAAGGAAAAAAGGGAAAATTGGAGGAGGGAAAAAGGAGAAAAAAGAAAATTCGAGAAGGAGAAAAAAAGGGGAAAAAAAGAAAATTCGGGAGGGAAAAAAAAGGAAATTCGAGGAGGGAAAAAGGAAAAAAAATGGAATTGGGGAAGGAGAAAAAAAGGAAAAAAGGGAAAATTCGAGGAGGGAAAAGCGGAGAAAAAAGAAAATTCGAGAAGGAGAAAAAAAGGAAAAAAGGGAAATTTTGTGAGGGAAAAGAGGAGAAAAAAGAAAATTCGAGAAGGAGAAAAAAAGGGGGAAAAAGAAAATTCAGGAGGGAAAAAAATGGAAATTCGAGGAGGAAAAAAGGAGGAAAAAAAGGAAATTTGGGAAGGAGAAAAAGGAAAAAAAGGGAAAATTCGAGGAGGGAAAAGCGGAGAAAAAAGAAAATTCGAGAAGGAGAAAAAAAGGGAAAAAAGGGAAATTTTGGAGGGAAAAAAGGAAATTCGAGGAGGGAAAAAGGAGAAAAAAAAGGAAATTTGGGAAAGAAAAAAAAAGGAAAAGAGGGAAAATTGGAGGAGGGAAAAGTGGAGAAAAAAGAGAATTCGAGAAGGGAAAAGGCAAAAAAAAAAGAAAATTCGAGAAGGAGAAAAAAGGGAAAAAAGGGAAAATTTGAGGAGGGAAAAAGGAGAAAAAAGAAAATTCGAGAAGGAGAAAAAAAGGGGAAAAAAGGAAAATTCGGAAGGGAAAAAAAGGAAATTTGGGAGGGAAAAAAAAGGAAAAAAGGGAAAATTCGAGGAGGGAAAAGTGGAGAAGAAAGAAAATTCGAGAAGGAGAAAAAAAGGGGAAAAAAGGGAAATTTTGTGAGGGAAAAAAAGGGAAAAAGAAAATGAAAATTTGGGAGGGAAAAGGGAAAAAAAAAAGGAATTGGGGAAGGAGAAAAAAAGGAAAAAAGGGAAAATTCGAGGAGGGAAAAGAGGAGAAAAAAGAGAATTCGAGAAGGAGAAAAAAAGGGAAAAAGGGAAATTTTGTGAGGGAAAAAGCGAAAAAGAAAAGGAAAATTCGGGAGGGAAAAGGGAAAAAAGGAAAATTCGAGAAGGGAAAAGGCAAAAAAAAAAGGAATTCGAGGAGAGAAAAGGAGAAAAAAAGGGAAAATTCGGGAGGAAAAAAGGGGAAAAAAATGGAATTGGGGAAGGAGAAAAAAAGGGAAAAAAGGGAAAATTTGAGGAGGGAAAAGCGGAGAAAAAAGAAAATTCGAGAAGGAGAAAAAAAGGGGAAAAAGGGAAAATTCGAGGAGGGAAAAGAGGAGAAAAAAGAAAATTCGAGAAGGAGAAAAAAAGGGAAAAAAAGAAAATTTGGGAGGAAAAAAAAAGGAAATTCGAGGAGGGAAAAGGGAAAAAAAAAAAGGAATTTGAGAAGGAGAAAAAAAGGAAAAAAGGGAAAATTCGAGGAGGGAAAAGTGGAGAAAAAATAAAATTCGAGAAGGAGAAAAAAAGGGAAAAAAGGGAAATTTTGGAGGAAAAAAAGGAAATTCGAGGAGGGAAAAAGGGAAAAAAATGGAATTGGGGAAGGAAAAAAAAAGAAAAAAAGGGAAAATTCGAGGAGGGAAAAGAGGAGAAAAAAGAGAATTCGAGAAGGAGAAAAAAAGGGAAAAAGGGAAATTTGGGAGGAAAAAAAAGGAAATTCGAGGAGGGAAAAGGAGAAAAAAAAGGAAATTTGGGAAGGAGAAAAAAAGGAAAAAAAGGGAAAATTAGAGGAGGGAAAAGTGGAGAAAAAAGAAAATTCGAGAAGGAGAAAAAAAGGGGAAAAAGGGAAATTTTGGAGGGAAAAAAAAGGAAATTCGAGGAGGGAAAAAGGAGAAAAAAAAAGGAAATTTGGGAAGGAAAAAAAAAGGAAAAAAGGGAAAATTGGAGGAGGGAAAAAGGAGAAAAAAGAAAATTCGAGAAGGAGAAAAAAAGGGGAAAAAAAGAAAATTCGGGAGGGAAAAAAAAGGAAATTCGAGGAGGGAAAAGGGGAGAAGAAAGGGAATGAGAGAAGGAGGGAAAAAAGAGAAAAAAAGAAAAAAAAAAGAGGGAAAAAGGGAAAAAAGGGAATTTGAGAAGGAGAGAAAAAGCAGAAAAAAGGGAAAATTCGAGGAGGGAAAAGAGAAAATTCGAGAAGGGAAAACGAAAAAAAAAGGAGAATTAAGACAAGAAGGAAGAAAAGAGAAAGAAAGGAATTGGAGAAGGAGAAAAAAAGCGGAAAAAAGGGAAAATTCGAGGAGGGAAAAGAGAAAAAAAGGGAATTCGGGAAGGAGGGAAAAAGGGAAAATTCGGGAGGGGAAAGGCAGAAAAAAAAGGGAAATTCGAGGAGGAAAAAGGAAAAAAAAAGAATTGGAGAACGAGGGGAAAAAGGAAAAAATGAGAATTGAGAGAGGGAAAAGGGAAAAAAAGAATTCGAGGAGGGAAAAAAGAGAAAAAAAATGAAATTTGGGAGGAAAAAGGAGAAAAAGAGGGAATTCGGTGAGGGAAAAGGAGGAAAAAAAAGGGAAATTCGAGGAGGGAAAATGAAAAAAAAAAGAGAATTAGGGCAAGGAAGGAGAGAAAATTGGAGAAAAAAGAGAATTGGAGAAGGAGAAAAAAGGGAAAAAAGGAAAATTCGAGGAGGGAAAAAGGGAAAAAAATGGAATTGGGGAAGGAGAAAAAAAGGAAAAAAGGGAAAATTCGAGGAGGGAAAAGCAAAGAAAAAAGGGAATTCGAGAAGGAGAAAAAAAGGGAAAAAGGGAAATTTGGGAGGGAAAAAAGGAAATTCGAGGAGGGAAAAAGGAGAAAAAAAAGGAAATTTGGGAAGGAAAAAAAAAGGAAAAAAAGGGAAAATTCGAGGAGGGAAAAAGGAGAAAAAAGAAAGTTCGAGAAGGAGAAAAAAAGGGGAAAAAGGGAAATTTTGTGAGGGAAAAAGCAAAAAAAAATGGAATTGGGGAAGGAGAAAAAAAGGGAAAAAGGGAAATTTTGGAGGAAAAAAAAGGAAATTTGAAGAGGGAAAAGGGAAAAAAAAGAAAATTCGAGAAGGAGAAAAAAAGGAAAAAAGGGAAAATTCGAGGAGGGAAAAAGGAGAAAAAAGAGAATTCGAGAAGGAGAAAAAAAGGGAAAAAAGGGAAATTTCGTGAGGGAAAAAGCGAAAAAAAATGGAATTGGGGAAGGAGAAAAAAAGGAAAAAAGGGAAAAATCGAGGAGGGAAAAGTGGAGAAAAAAGAAAATTCGAGAAGGAGAAAAAAGTGGAAAAAAAGAAAATTCGGGAGGGAAAAAAAAGGGAAATTCGAGGAGGGAAAAAGGAGAAAAAAAAGGAAATTTGGGAAGAAAAAAAAAGGAAAAGAAGGGAAAATTCGAGGAGGAAAAAGGAGAAAAAAGAAAATTCGAGAAGGAGAAAAAAAGGGAAAAAGGGAAATTTCGTGAGGGAAAAAGTGAAAAAGAAAATGAAAATTCGGGAGGGAAAAAGGGAAAAAAAATGGAATTAGGGAAGGAGAAAAAAAGGAAAAAAGGGAAATTTCGTGAGGGAAAAAAAGGAAATTTGGGAGGGAAAAGGGAAAAAAATGGAATTGGGGGAAGGAGAAAAAAAGGAAAAAAGGGAAAATTCGATGAGGGAAAAGAGGAGAAAAAAGAGAATTCGAGAAGGAGAAAAAAAGGGAAAAAAGGGAGAATTCGAGGAGGGAAAAAGGAGAAAAAAGAAAATTCGAGAAGGAGAAAAAAGGGAAAAAAAGGGAAATTTCGTGAGGGAAAAAGGGAAAAAAAAGGAAATTCGAGAAGGAGAAAAAAAGGGGAAAAAGGGAAAATTCGGGAGGAAAAAAGGGAAAAAAAATGGAATTGGGGAAGGAGAAAAAAGAAAAAAGGGAAAAATTCGAGGAGGGAAAAGTGGAGAAAAAAGAAAATTCGAGAAAGGAGAAAAAAAGGGAAAAAAGGGAAATTTTGGAGGAAAAAAAAGGAAATTTGAGGAGGGAAAAAGGAGAAAAAAAAGAAAATTCGAGAAGGAGAAAAAAAGAAAAAAAAAAGGGAAATTTTGGAGGAAAAAAAGAGGAAATTTCGAGAAGGGAAAAGGGGAAAAAAATGGAATTGGGGAAGGAGAAAAAAAGGGAAAAAGGGAAAATTCGAGGAGGGAAAAAGGAGAAAAAAGAAAATTCGAGAAGGAGAAAAAAAGGGAAAAAATGGGAAAATTTGGGAGGAAAAAAAGGAAATTCGAGGAGAGAAAAGGGAAAAAAAAAAGGAATTCGAGAAGGAGAAAAAAAGGAAAAAAGGGAAAATTCGAGGGAGGGAAAAAGGAGAAAAAAGAAAATTCGAGAAGGAGAAAAAAAGGGGAAAAAGGGAAAATTCGGGAGGAAAAAAGGGAAAAAAAATGGAATTGGGGAAGGAGGAAAAAAAAGGAAAAAAAGGGAAAATTCGAGGAGGGAAAAGCGGAGGAAAAAGAAAATTCGAGAAGGAGAAAAAAAGGAAAAAGGGAAATTTTGGAGGAAAAAAAAGGAAATTCGAGGAGGGAAAAAGGGAAAAAAATGGAATTGGGGGAAGGAGAAAAAAAGAAAAAAAGGGAAAATTCGAGGAGGGAAAAGTGGAGAAAAAAGAGAATTCGAGAAGGAGAAAAAAGGGAAAAAAGGGAAATTTCGTGAGGGGAAAAAAAGGGAATTAGGGCAAGAAGGAATGAGAGAAAAACGGAGAAAAAAGCGAATTCGAGAAGGAGGAAAAAAAAGGGAAAAAAGGAGAAAATTCGGGGAGGGAAAAGCAGAGAAAAAAGGGAAATTGGAGGAGGGAAAAGAAAAAAAAAAGAATTTGGAGAGGAAAAAGAGAAGAAAAAGGGAATTCAAGGAGGAAAAAAGGAGAGAAAAAAGAAAATTCGGTGAGGGAAAAGGGAAAAAGGATTTCGAGGAGAAAAAAAAGGAAAAAATGGGAAAATTCGATGAGGAAAAGAGGGAAAAAGAAAGGAATTCGAGAAGGAGAAAAAAGCGGAAAAAAGGGAAAGTTAGGAAGAAAAAAAACTGAATTAGGGCATGGAGGGAGGAGGGAAAAGCAGAGAAAAAAGAGAATTCGAGAAGGAGGAAAACGCGGAAAAAGGAAAATTCGAGGAGGGAAAAGAGGAAAAAAAAGAATTCGAGAAGGAGAAAAAAAGGGAAAAAAAGGGAAAATTCGAGGAGGGAAAAGGGGGAAAAAAAAGAAAATTCGTGAAGGAAAAGGGGAAAAAAGGGAAATTCGGTGAGGGAAAAGGGAAAAAAAAGATAATTACGGCAAGGAGGGAGGAGAGAAAAGTAGAGGAAAAAAGGAATTCGAAAAGGAGGGAAAAGGGGAAAAAAAACGGAAAATTCGGGAGGGAAAATTAAAAAAAAGGAATTCGAGAAGGAAAAAAAAAAGAGGAAAAAAAGGGAAAATTCGAGGAGGAAAAAAGGAGAAAAAACCGGAAAATTCGGGAGGGAAAGGGAAAAAAAAGAATTCGGGAGAGAAAAAGGAAAAAAAGAGAATTAGGGCAAGGAGGAAGGAGAGAAAAGTGGAGAAAACAAAGTATTCGAGAAGGAGGAAAAAGCGGAAAAAAAGAAAATTCGTGAGGGAAAAGGGAAAAAGAAAGGTAATTATGGCAAGGAATAGTGAGAGAAAAGCAGAGAAAAAACAGAAATTCGAGAAGGAGAAATAAAGAGAAAAAAGGGAAAATTAGGGAGCGAAAAGGGAAAAAAAAAGAAAATTCCGGAGGCAAAAAAAAACCGGAATCAGGTCAAGGAAGAAAAAGAGAAAAGCGGAGAACAAAGAGAATTCGAGAAGGAGAAAAAAAGGGGAAAAAAGGGAAATTCGGGAAGGAGGGAAAAAAGAGAAAAGAAGGGAATTCAGGGAGGAAAAAGGAGAAAAAAAGGGAAAATTTCAGGAGGGAAAAGGGAAAAAAGGGAATTCAAGAAGGAGGAAAAAAAGGGAATCCGGTGAGGGAGAAGGAGAAAAAAAAGGGAAAATTCGGGAGGGAAAACGAAAAAAACCTAGAATTCGAGAAGAAGGAAAAAAGTGGGAAAAAAGAAAAAAATTCGAGGAGGGAAAAAGCGAAAAAAAAAAAAAAAGGAAAAATTCGGGAGGGAAAAAAACCGGAATTAGGGCAAGGAAGAAGGAAAGAAAAGCGAAGAAAAAAGAAAATTCGAGAAGGAAGGGAAAAAAGGAAAAAAAATGGGAAAATTTGGAGGGAAAAGCGGAAAAAAAAGGAAATTTGAGAAGGAGAAAAAAGCGGGAAAAAGGAAAAATTCGGGAGAGAAAAGGGAAAAAAGGGAATTCGGGAAGGCGAAAAAAAGGGAAAAAAGGGAAAATTCGGGAGGGAAGACGAAAAAAAACTAGAATTCGAGAAGGAGGAAAAAAGTGGGAAAAAAGAGAAAATTCGAGGAGGAAAAAAGCAGAAAAAAAAAAAAAAGGAAAAATTCGGGAGGGAAAAAAACACGGAATTAGGGCAAGGAAGAAGGAAAGAAAAGCGAAGAAAAAAGAAAATTCGAGAAGGAGGGGAAAAAAGGGGAAAAAAAAATGCTAATTACGGTTATCCGGGAGCTCCTTCTCTCGAGGCGTCCTGAGGTAAAAGGGCGCCTGAGGCGATTTTCGGCCTTTAAATAACCTCGGCTCCTTCCCGCCCAAACGAAGCCACGCCCACTCCCCGCCCCGGGGGCGCCGTCAAGGTCTGAGGCCACGCCCCCTCCGCCCTCCCCTCACGGCTGAGAAAAGCGCGGGAAATTTTGGGGAATTTTTTTCATTGATTTTTGGGGAATTTTTGGGGATTTTTTTGA
>JAXCHO010000792.1:0-56002 GCA_036630365.1 Acanthiza pusilla
TCTGCCATTTTTTATCCCATTTTTTATCCCATTTTTTACCCCATTTTTAATCCCATTTTTTACCCAATTCTGCCATTTTTTGCACCATTTTTTATCCCATTTTCACCATTTTTTCTGCCATTTCTTCCGCCATTTTTAGTCCAATTTCCGCCATTCTTTCCTCCATATTTTCCACCATTTTTCCTCTGATTTCTGCCATTTTTTTACCTTTTTTTTCTCCCATTTCCGCCCTTTTTTCTCCAATTCCTTCCATTTTTTCACCAAATGTTCCCAAATTCCTTAACTTCTCCCCCAATTCCCTGCTCCTCCTCCATTCCTTTAACTCTTTCCGACACCAACAAAAAAACCCACAAAAATCTCCATTTTTTCCGCCATTTTTATTCCAATTTCCGCCATTTTTTCCGCCATTTTTAATCCGATTTTCGCCATTTTTCCACCGATTCCCCCCGGATTTTTTCCCAAAATTCCCGTTTTTTCCCCCGAACTCACTCTCCGTACACCTCCTGCAGCGCGGCCACGTTGTCGGTGCTGACCTCGCGCACCGTGCCCCCCGAGATATTCCCATTTTTTACCCTTTTTCTGCCATGTTTTATCCCATTTTTTATCCCATTTTTTACCCACTTTTGCCATTTTTTATCCCATTTTTTATCCCATTTTTTATCCCATTTTTTATCCCATTTTTTATCCCACTTTCGCCATTTTTTATCCCAATTTTTATCCCAATTTTTATCCCAACTTTTACCCACTTTTGCCATTTTTTCCGCCATTTCTTATCCCATTTCCGCCATTTTCCCCTCCATGTTTTCTCTCCGATTTCCACCATTTTTCCTCCACGTTTGTCCCAAAATTTCCATTTTTTCCCCCAATCTGTTTTCTATCCCCTACTCCTCCTCCACTCCTTTAACTCTTTCCGACACCAACAAAAAAACCCACAAAAATCTCCATTTTTTCCGCCATTTTTATTCCAATTTCCGCCATTTTTTCCGCCATTTTTTCACCGATTTTCGCCATTTCTTCACCGATTTTCGCCATTTTTCCACCGTTTCCCCCCGGATTTTTTCCCAAAATTCCCGTTTTTTCCCCCGAACTCACTCTCCGTACAGCTCCTGCAGCGCGGCCACGTTGTCGGTGCTGACCTCGCGCACCGAGCCCCCCGAGATATTCCCATTTTTTACCCTTTTTCTGCCATGTTTTATCCCATTTTTTATCCCACTTTTACCATTTTTTATCCCATTTTTTACCCACTTTTGCCATTTTTTATCCCATTTTTTATCCCACTTTTGCCATTTTTTATCCCAATTTTTACCCACTTTTGCCATTTTTTATCCCAATTTTTATCCCACTTTCGCCATTTTTTATCCCAATTTTTATCCCAATTTTTACCCACTTTTGCCATTTTTTCCACCATTTCTTATCCCATTTCCGCCATTTTCCCCTCCATTTTTTCTCTCCGATTTCCACCATTTTTCCTCCACGTTTGTCCCAAAATTCCCATTTTTTCCCCCAATCTCCTTTCCATCCCCTGCTCCTCCCCCACTCCTTTAACTCTTTCCGGCACCAACAAAAATCAACACAAAATCTCCATTTTTTCCGCCATTTTTTATTCCGATTTCCGCCATTTCTCCGCCATTTTTAATCCGATTTTCGCCATTTTTTCACCGATTTTCGCCATTTTTCCACCGTTTCCCCCCGGATTTTTTCCCAAAATTCCCGTTTTTCCCCCCGAACTCACTCGCCGTACAGCTCCTGCAGCTGCGCCACGTTGTCGGTGCTGACCTCGCGCCACCCGTCGGGCCCCACGTGGAAGACGCGCACGGTGCCCCCCGAGTAGGCGTCGCGCCGCGCGGCCTGGTAGATGGCGCGCCGGCCCAGCTCGCAGGCCGCGGCCTCGCTGGCCACGGGGCTAGCGAGCCCGCGGTCCAGCACGCCGTAGGCGTAGGACGAGCCCGAGCCCACGGCGAAGGCCGAGCCGGGCACACGCTGGCCCTCGCTGTCCACGTAGTACAGACCTGCGGAGGAGCGGCTAGTGAGTTACGGGCGGGGCTAGTGAGGTTTGGGGCGTGGCTAGTGAAATTCAGGGCGTGGCTAGCGAGTTTGGGGGCGTGGCTAGTGAAATTCAGGGTGTGGCTAGTGAGATTTTAGGGTGTGGCTAGTGAGTTTGGGGGCGTGGCTAGTGAAATTCAGGGTGTGGCTAGCAAGTTTGGGGGCGTGGCTAGTGAAATTCAGGGTGTGGCTAGTCAGTTTGGGGGCGTGGCTAGTGAGATTTAGGGTGTGGCTAGTGAGTTTGGGGGCGTGGCTAGTGAAATTTAGGGTGTGGCTAGTGAGTTTGGGGGCGTGGCTAGTGAAATTCAGGGTGTGGCTAGTCAGTTTGGGGGCGTGGCTAGTGAGATTTAGGTGTGGCTAGTGAGTTTGGGGGCGTGGCTAGTGAAATTCAGGGTGTGGCTAGTCAGTTTGGGGGGCGTGGCAGTGAAATTCAGGGTGTGGCTAGTGAGATTTAGGGTGTGGCTAGTGAGTTTGGGGGCGTGGCTAGTGAAATTCAGGGTGTGGCTAGTCAGTTTGGGGGCGTGGCTAGTGAAATTCAGGGTGTGGCTAGTCAGTTTGGGGGCGTGGCTAGTGAAATTCAGGGTGTGGCTACTGAGTTTGGGGGGCGTGGCTAGTGAAATTCAGGGTGTGTCTAGTGAGTTTGGGGGCGTGGCTAGTGAAATTCAGGGTGTGGCTTGCAAGTTTGGGGGCGTGGCTAGTGAAATTCAGGGTGTGGCTAGTCAGTTTGGGGGCGTGGCTAGTGAAATTTAGGGTGTGGGTAGTGAGTTTGGGGGCGTGGCTAGTGAAATTCAGGGTGTGGCTTGCAAGTTTGGGGGCGTGGCTAGTGAAATTCAGGGTGTGGCTACTGAGTTTGGGGGCGTGGCTAGTGAAATTCAGGGTGTGGCTAGTCAGTTTGGGGGCGTGGCTAGTGAAATTCAGGGTGTGGCTAGTGAGTTTGGGGGGTGGGGACTCTCTGTGGGGCCCTCCCAGTCCCTCCCAGTCCCTCCCAGTCCCTCCCAGTCCATCCCAGTCCATCCCAGTGCCCCCAAATCCCAAAAAACCCAAAATCCTCACAAAAAGCCCCAAAATCACTGGGCAATGTCCTGAGATGACCCCGAGTCCTCTCCCAGTTTGTCCCAGTCCATCCCAGTCCATCCCAGTTTGTCCCAGTCCATCCCACTCACTCCCAGTCCATTCCCAGTCTGTCCCAGTGTGTCCCAGTCCATCCCAGTCCATTCCCAGTCACTCCCAGTCCATCCCAGCGTCTCTAAACCCCAAAAAATCCCCAAAAAATCTCCCAAAAAATCCCAAAAAAACCCAAAAAATCCCCAAAAAATCTCCCAAAAAATTCCCAAAAAACCCCAAAAAATCCCAAAAAAATCCCCAAAAAATCCCCAAAAAATCTCCCAAAAAATCTCCTAAAAAATCCCAAAAAATCCCCAAAAAATCCCAAAAAAATCCCCCCAAAAAATCCCAAAAAAATCCCCCAAAAAATCCCCCAAAAATCTCCCAAAAAAACCCCAAAAAATCCCAAAAAAAATCCCCCAAAAAAATCCCCAAAAAATCCCAAAAAATCCTAGAAAACCCAGAAAAAATCCCCCAAAAATCCCCCAAAAAAATCCCAAAAAATCCCCAAAAAATCCCCAAAAAAATCCCAAAAAAAGCCCCAAAAAATCCCAAAAAAATCCCCAAAAAATCCCCAAAAAATCTCCCAAAAAATCTCCTAAAAAATCCCAAAAAATCCCCAAAAAATCCCAAAAAAATCCCCCAAAAAATCCCAAAAAAATCCCCCAAAAAATCCCCCCAAAAATCTCCCAAAAAAACCCCAAAAAATCCCAAAAAAATCCCCAAAAAAATCCCCAAAAAATCCCAAAAAATCCTAGAAAACCCAGAAAAAATCCCCAAAAATCCCCAAAAAAATCCCAAAAAATCCCAAAAAAATCCCCAAAAAAATCCCAAAAAAAGCCCCAAAAAATCCCCAAAAAATCCCAAAAAAATCCCCAAATGGCTCCCAGTCCCTCCCAGTATAACCCAGTGTGTCCCAGTAGCTGGTCCGCGCTTGTCCCAGCCGCACACCATGGTGCCCATGCTCAGCCCCATGCCCTTGTACTGATACACGAGGTTGGCTAGCAGTTTGGAGGCCGCGGCTACCGACACTGCTCCTTGTTCCTCAGCTCCTGCACTCGGCACTGCCCAGCCCAGTCAGTCCCAGTTCAGCCCAGTCACTCCCAGTCTGTCCCAGTCCATTCCCAGTCACTCCCAGTCTGTCCCAGTCCATTCCCAGTCATTCTGAGTCTATCCCAGTCCATTCCTAGTCCATCCCAGTGCCTCTAAATCCCAAAAAAATCCCCAAAAAATCATCAAAAAATTCCCAAAAAATCCCCAAAAAATCCCCAAAAAATCCCCCAAAAATCGTAGAAAAACCAAAAAAAATCCCAAAAAAATCCCAAAAAAATCGCCAAAAAATCACCAAAAAATCCTAGAAAAACCCCAAAAAACCCCAAAAAATCCCAAAAAAATCTCAAAAAAATCCCCAAAAAATCCCAAAAAATCCTAGAAAAATCCCAAAAAAATCCCAAAAAATCCGCAAAAAACCCAGAAAAAAAAACCCCAAAAATCCCAAAAAAAAACCCAAAAAATCCCAAAAAATCCAGAAAAAATCCCTAAAAATCCGAAAAAAATCCTAGAAAAATCACTGTAAAACATCCCCAAATGACCCCAAATGGCTCCCAGTATAACCCAGTGTGTCCCAGTACCTGGTCCGCGCTTGTCCCAGCCGCACACCATGGTCCCCATGCTGAGGCCCATCCCTTTATATTGATAAACCAGGTTGGCTAGCAATTTCGACGCCGCGGCTACCGACACGGGCTCCTTGTTCCGGAGTTCCTGGACTCGGCACTGCCGCGCCACCAATCTCTGCCAGAAGGAGCAGTCGGCGGCGCCGCCGGCCATGGTGCCCAAAATTCGGGGGTTGATCGGCAGAACCTTGCGCACCGACTGCGAGGCGATGTACGAGCCGGCGGTGGCACGGGAGTCCACGGCCACCGTCACGCCGTGAGGGGACTGCGGGGAAAATTCGGGGATTTTGGGTTAAATCGGGGGGAAATTTGGGAAAATCGGGGAAAATTTGGGGAGAAATGAGGAGAAATTGGGGAAAATGGGAGGATTTTGGGTTAAATTGGGGGGAAAACTGGGTTAAATTGGGGGAAAATGGGGGAAATTTGGGTTAAATTGGGGGGGAAATTGGGTTAAATTGGGGGAAAATGGGAGGATTTTGGGTTAAATCGGGGGAAAATCGGGGAAAATTTGGGAAAATCGGGGAAAATTTGGGGAGAAATTGGGGGAAAATGGGGGGGAAAAGGGGGGGAAATGGGGGGATTTTGGTTAAATTGGGGGAAAAATGGGGTAAAATTGGAGGAAATTGAATTCAATTGGGTTAAATTGGAGGAAATTTGGGTTAAATGGAGGGAAAATGGGGAAAATTGGGGGTTTTTGGGGAAAAAAATGGGAAAAAATTGGGGTTTAAGAGGAAGAATGGGGGAAATAGGAGTTAAATTGGGTTAAATTGGGGAGAAATGGGGAGAAATGGGGGGAAAATTGGGGAGAAATTGGGGGAAAATTGAGGTAAAATAGGGGAAATATGAGTTCAATTAGGGAAAAACGGGGGGGAAGGGAGAAAAATGGGTTAAATTGGGGGAAATGGGGAGAAATTGGGGAAAAATGGGAAAATGGGGAGAAATTGGGGAAAATGAATTAAATCGGGGGAAAACGGGTCCACATGAAAGATTCTGGGGTCCTAAATGGAGTTTTTTGTGGGTCCCCTGAGGAATTTTGGGGTTTCGAATGAAATCCTGAGGTTCCCCTGAGGGATTTTAGGATTTCAAATGGAATTTTAGGGTTTCCCTGAGGGATTTTGGGCTCCCAAATGAAGTCCTGAGGTTCCCCTGAGGGATTTTAGGATTCCCAATGGAATTTTAGGGTCTCCCTGAGGGACTTTAGGGTCCCAAATGAAGTCCTGAGGTTCCCCTGAGGGATTTTGAACTCCCAAATAAAATTCTGAGGTTCCCCTGAGGGATTTTGGGGTCCCCCTGAGTGATTTTAGGGGTCCCAAATGGAATCCTGAGGTTCCCCTGAGGGATTTGGGGGTTCCTCTGAGGGATTTCGGGGTTTCGAATAGAATTTTAGGGTCTCCCTGAGGGACTTTAGGGTCCCAAACAAAATTCTGAAGGATTTTTGGGCATTTTCCCCTCACCTTAAAAGCCAAGGTGGTGGTCCCGTGCAGCATCTCCAAGCCGGGCCCGTCCAGCGGAGCCTCAACTCCCCAGGGCGGCGCCGCCAGCACCCGCGGAGGCCCCGGAGGGTCCCGCAGCACCTCCGCCATGCCGGGGAAGGGCTCGGAGTCATCGGGAAAGGTTTTGGGGAGCCCCGAGAAAGATTTGGGGAACTCCGGCAGCTCCGAGCGGAGGACGCTGGCGAGCGCCATCTTGGATTTGGGCACCTCAGGGAGGAGGCGGCGACAAAATGGCGGCGGCGAGGCCTGGGGGCGCCATCTTTGTTGAGGGCAGGGCAGCCAAAGGGCTCAAAATGGCGGCAGCGCATGCGCAGAGTGCCCTCAGGGACGGCGCGAAGGCGCGGGCGCCATTTTGGTTGAGGGCGGCGCGGGCTGAGGGCTCAAAATGGCGGCGGCGCATGCGCAGGGCGGGGCCCCAAAAGGGCGCGAAGGCGCGGGCGCCATTTTGACTGAGGGCATGACTCGGGGCTGGATTAAAATGGCAATTAAAGCCGAAACGTGAGGGGAAAAAGGAGGTTTTCGCCTAAATTTAAAGGCGGGAGTTAAAATAAATTAGGTTGTGAATCGGCGGGAATGAGTTTGGGGGAAAAAACGCGGGTTTGGGGAAAAAACAAAGGAAAAATGGTTTTTGTGAGGGTTTGGGGTGAAAATTCGCGGTTTTGGAGCTGTTCGAGGAAAGGCCTGAGGAGATTTGAGGTAAAAAAAATGTTTTCTGAGGGGGAGTTGGAGGTAAAAAATTACATTTTTGGAGTTTGTGAGGAGAGCACCTCCCAGTCCCTCCCAGTCTGTCCCAGTCCCTCCCAGTATGGCCCAATGCCCACCCAGTTCCCTCCCAGTCCCCCTAAAACTCCTCCCAGTCCCTCCCAGTCCATCCCAATCCACTCCCAGTCCCTCCCAGTTCTACTAAAACCCCTCCCAGTCCGTCCCAGTATGGCCCAGTGCCCTCCCAATCGTCTCCCAGTCCCTCCCAGTCCCTCCCAGTCCGTCCCAGTATGGCCCAGTGCCCTCCAAATCCCCTCCCAGTCCCTCCCAGTTCCCTTAAAACTCCTCCCAGTCCGTCCCAGTGACCTTTAAACCCCTCCCAGTCCCTCCCAGTCCCTCCCAGTGACTTTTAAACCCCTCCCAGCATGGCCCAATTCCCTCCCAGTCCCTCCCAGTATGGCCCAATGCCCACCCAGATCCCTCCCAGTCCCTCCCAGTTCCCCTAAAACTCCTCCCAGTCCCTCCCAGTCCATCCCAATCCACTCCCAGTCCCTCCCAGTTCCCCTGAAACTCCTCCCAGTCCCTTTCCCAGTTCTACTAAAACCCCTCCCAGTCCCTCCCAGTATGGCCCAGTGCCCACCCAATCGGCTCCCAGTCCCTCCCAGTCCCTCCCAGTTCCACTAAAACCCCTCCCAGTATGGCCCAGTGCCCACCCAATCCCCTCCCAGTCCCTCCCATTTCTACTAAAACCCCTCCCAGTCCCTCCCAGTTCCCTTAAAACTCCTCCCAGTCCGTCCCAGTGACCTTTAAACCCCTCCCAGTCCCTCCCAGTCCCTCCCAGTGACCTTTAAACCCCTCCCAGTATGGCCCAGTGCCCTCCCAGTCCCTCCCAGTATGGCCCAGTGCCCACCCAATCCCCTCCCAGTCCCTCCCAGTTCCCTTGAAACTCCTCCCAGTCCCTCCCAGTTCCCTCCCAGTCCCTCCCAGTGTGTCCCAGCGCCTCCCAGTGCCCTTTAACCCGCTCCCAGTGGTTCCCAGTCCGTCCCAGTCCGTCCCAGTGGCCGATGTGGCGCGGGGCTCGCTCGGGAGGATATTTTTTGGGGTCTCTGCTCGGGGGAGCTGCGATGAGCTCGGGGGGAGCCCCCAGGGCCCTGGAGGGGAAGGTGGCGCTGGTGACCGCGGGGACCGACGGGTGAGTGACCCGAAAAACTCCGAATTTATCCCAGAAAATCCCGAATTTATTGCAAAATTCAGCCTGGAACTCCGGGGGTTTATCCGGAAAAAAAATCCCCCAAAAATCCCGAATTTGTCCCAAAAAAATCCCGATTTAATTGCAAAATTCAGCCTGGAACTCCGGGGTTTTACCCGGAAAAAAAATCCCCAAAAATCCTGAATTTATCCCAAAATTCAGCCTGGAACTCCGGGGTTTTATCTGGAAAAAATCCCGAAAAAAATTGCCCAAAAAATCCCAAATTTATCCCCCCAAAAAAATCCCGAATTTATTGCAAAATTCAGCCTGGAACTCCGGGGTTTTACCCGGAAAAAAAATCCCCCAAAAATCCCGAATTTATCCCGAAAAAATCCCCGAATTCACCCCAAATCGACCCGGAATTCCTGGGATTTGCCCTGAAAAAATCCCGAAAAAATCCCTGGAAAAATCCCCCAAAAAACCCCAAAAATCCCGAAAAAATTGTTCTAAAAATCCCCAAATTCCCCCCAAAAAATCCCGGAATTCACCCCCAAAAAATCCCCGAATTTACTCCGGAAACTCCGAGATTGACCCCGAAAAAATCCCCAAAAAATTGCCCAAAAATCCCCAAAAATTTAAAAAAAAAAAAAATTTAAAAATCTGGGAAAAAATCCCAAAAATTAAAAAAAAAAAAAATTAAAAATTCGAAAAAAAAATTTAAAAAATTAAAAAAACTCCCAAAAAATTGGAAAAAATCCCAAAAAAACCCTGAAAAAAGTCCCAAAAAATTCAAAAAATTCCAAAAAAAATCCCAAAAAGTCCCCAAAAAATTCCCCAAATTTCCCAGAATCCCCCAGCCCCCTCAGGTGTGTGTCCCGGCAGGATCGGATTGGCTGTGGCCGCGGCGCTGGGCGGGGCCGGGGCCCAGGTGATGCTGAGCTCCCGAAAAGAGCAGAACGTGAGGAGAGCCGTGGAGCTGCTCAGGGGGCGGGGCCTAAAGGTGAGGGGGCGTGGCCTAAGGAAATGGGCGTGGCTTGTTCCTGGGTGGGGTTTGGTGTCACCTGAGGGGGCGTGGCCTGTGTTTGGGAGGAGTTTGGGGTCACCTGGGCACACCTGAGGGGGCGTGGCTTCAATGGGGAGGGGTTTGGGTCACCTGAGGGGGCGTGGCCTGTGTTTGGGAGGAGTTTGGGGTCACCTGGGCACACCTGAGGGGGCGTGGCTTCAATGGGGAGGGGTTTGGGGTCACCTGGGCACACCTGAGGGGGCGTGGCTTCAATGGGGAGGGGTTTGGGGGTCACCTGGGCACACCTGAGGGGGCGTGGCTTCAATGGGGAGGGGGTTGGGGTCACGTGGACACACCTGAGGGGGCGTGGCCTGTGTTTGGGAGGGGTTTGGGGTCACCTGGGCACACCTGAGGGGGCGTGGCTTCAATGGGGAGGGGTTTGGGGTCACCTGGGCACACCTGGAGGGGCGGGGCCTGTGTTAAGGAGGTTGGAATCACCTGAGGGGCGTGGCTTGAAGGGAAATGGGCGTGGCCTGCAAGTACAGGGGCAGGCCATGGGCTTGGGGGTCACCTGAGGGGGCGTGGCCTGACCTGATGGGGGCGTGGCCTGAGCTGATGGGGGCGTGGCCTGCACCTGAGCAGGTCTGTGCTCACCTGAGGGGCGTGGCCTGGCCTGATGGGGCGTGGCCTGACCTGAGGGGGTCTGTGCTCACCTGAGGGGCGTGGCCTGACCTGATGGGGGCGTGGCCTGCACCTGAGGGGGTGTGTGCTCACCTGAGGGGCGTGGCCTGACCTGATGGGGCGTGGCCTGACCTGAGGGGGTCTGTGCTCACCTGAGGGGGTGTGGCCTGTGCTGAGTGGGCGTGGTCTGACCTGAGGGGCGTGGCCTGCAGGTGAGCGGAGTGCCGTGCCACGTGGGACACGCCCAGAGCCGCGAGCAGATGGTGCAGGCGGTGAGAGCTCACCTGGACACACCTGGGGCACACCTGGGGGGGTTGGGGACACACCTGGGACACACCTGGGACACACCTGGGGGGGTTGGGGACACACCTGGGACACACCTGGGGACACCTGGGGACACCAAAAACACACCTGGGGCACACCTGGGGGGGTGGGGACACCTGGGCACACCTGGGGACACCAAAAACACACCTGGGGCACACCTGGGGGGGTTGGGGACACACCTGGGACACACCTGGGGACACCTGGGGACACCAAAAACACACCTGGGGCACACTTGGGGACACCGGGGGGGGTTAGGGACACACCTGGGCACACCTGGGGGGGTGGGGACACACCTGGGGCACACCTGGGGACACCTGGGGGGGTTGGGGACACACCTGGGGACACCTGGGGACACAGCTGGAGGGGGTGGGGACACCTGGGGACACACCTGGGGACACCTGGGGACACAAAAAACACACCTGGGGCACACCTGGGGACACCTGGGGGGGTTGGGGACACACCTGGGACACACCTGGGGGGGTTGGGGACACACCTGGAGGGGTCAGGGACACACCTGGGGGGGTTGGGGACATACCTGGGGCACACCTGGGCGCACCTAAAATACACCTGGGCACACCTGGGACACACCGGGGGGGGTTAGGGACACCTGGGGGGGTTGGGGACACACCTGGGGCACACCTGGGGACACCTGGGGACACCAAAAACACACCTGGGGCACACCTGGGGACACCTGGGGGGGGTTGGGGACACACCTGGGACACACCTGGGGACACCTGGGGCACACCTGGGGACACCTGGGGGGGTTGGGGACACACCTGGGGACACCTGGGGACACAGCTGGAGGGGGTGGGGACACCTGGGACACACCTGGGGACACCTGGGGACACCTGGGGGGGTTGGGGACACACCTGGAGGGGTCAGGGACACACCTGGGGGGGTTGGGGACATACCTGGGACACACCTGGGCGCACCTAAAATACACCTGGGCACACCTGGGACACACCAGGGGGGGTTAGGGACACCTGGGGGGGTTGGGGACACACCTGGGACACACCTGGGGACACCTGGGGACACCAAAAACACACCTGGGGCACACCTGGGGACACCTGGGGGGGTTGGGGACACACCTGGGGGGGTTGGGGACACACCTGGAGGGGTTGGGGACACACCTGGGACACACCTGGGGACACGTGGGGACACCAAAAACACACCTGGGGCACACCTGGGGACACCTGGGGGGGTTGGGGACACACCTGGGGGGTTGGGGACACACCTGGGACACACCTGGGCACACCTGGGGGGGTTGGGGACACCTGGGCACACCTGGGGGGGTTGGGGACACACCTGGGACACACCTGGGGACACCTGGGGACACCAAAAACACACCTGGGGCACACCTGGGGACACCTGGGGGGGTTGGGGACACACCTGGGGGGATTGGGGACACACCTGGGGGGGTTGGGGACACACCTGGGGGGTTGGGGACACACCTGGGGACACACCTGGGGGGGTTGGGGACACATCTGGGGGGGTCAGGGACATACCTGGGGGGGTTGGGGACACACCTGGGGGGGTTGGGGACACACCTGGGGACACACCTGGGGGGGTTGGGGACACACCTGGGGGGGTTGGGGACACACCTGGGGGGGTGGGGACACACCTGAGGGGGTTGGGGACACACCTGGGGGGGTTGGGGACACACCTGAGGGGGTTGGGGACACACCTGGGGGGGTTGGGGACACACCTGAGGGGGTTGGGGACACACCTGGGGACACACCTGGGGGGGTTGGGGACACACCTGGGGGGGTGGGGACACACCTGAGGGGGTTGGGGACACCTGGGGACACACCTGGGGGGGTTGGGGACACCTGGGCACGCCTGGGGACACCTGGGGACACCAAAAAACACACCTGGGCACACCTGGGAACACCTGGGTACACCTAAAACACACCTGGGGGGGTTAAGGACATACCTGGGCACACCTGGGGGGGTCAGGGACACACCTGGGGACACACCTGGGCGGTTTGAGGACACCTGGGCACACCTGGGGACACACCTGGGGGTATTGGGGAGGGTCTGGGCACACCTGGGGGGGTCAGGGACACACCTGGGTGCACCTGGGGGGATCTGGGAATTTTTGGGGTAAATTCTGGGAAATTTTGGGGAGAAATTGGGGTAATTTTGGGTTCAATTTTGGTAATTTTCTGGGGTAAGTTTCAGGAATTTTAGAGTAAATTTTGCTAATTTTTTTTTGCTAAATTCGGGTAATTTTTGGATTAAATTCTGGGAATTTTTTGGGTTACATTTTGGGAACTTTGGGGTAAATTTTGGTAAATTTTGGGTTAAATCTGGGAATTTTCTGGGGTAAATTTGGGTAATTTTTGGGGTAAATTTCAGTAATTTTGGGGGTAAATTAGGGTCATTTTGGGCAAAATTTGGGGTGAATTTTGGGTTAATTTTTGGTAATTTTCTGGGGTAAATTTCAGGAATTTTAGAGTAAATTTTGCTAATTTTTTTTGGCTAAATTCGGGTAATTTTTGGATTAAATTCTGGGAATTTTTTGGGTTAAATTTTGAGAATTTTGGGGTAAATTTGGGTCAATTTTGGGTTCAATTTTGGCAATTTTGGTCCCCCAGGCCCTGGCCGAGTTCGGCGCCATCGACATCTTGGTTTCCAACGCTGCTGTCAATCCTCACTTTGGCCCCGCCCTCGACGCTGACGAAAGCACCTGGGACAAGGTCAGGCCACGCCCACCTGGCCACGCCCACCCGGCCACGCCCACCGCCCAAAAAATCCCAAAATTCCTGCGAAAATCCGAAAAATTTCTGCAAAAATCCCCAAAATTTCTGCTTTTTTGGGGAATTTTCGCTTCGAATTCGCTGAAATTTTGGGGTTTTGGTCTGAGGTTCCCAAAATTTCCAAAATTTCTGTGATTTTTAAAAAAATTCTAAAAAAAAAGTCTCCAAAAATTTTTAAAAAAATCCCAAAACCTTCCCAAAATTCCACAAAAATCCCAATATTTTCTGCCTTTTTTTTTGAATTTTCATTTTGAATTTGCTGAAATTTTGGGATTGAGGTCTGAAGTTCCCAAAATTCCCAAAATTTCTGCGACTAAAAAAAAAAAAACTTTTTTTTTTAAAATTGCCTAAAATTTCCAAAAAATTCCAAAATTTTTCCCAAAATTCCCACGAAAATCCCAAAATTTTCTGCCTTTTTTTTTGAATTTTCATTTTGAATTTGCTGAAATTTTGGGGTTTAGGTCTGAAGTTCCCAAAATTCCCAAAATTTTTGTGTTTTTCTCTAAATTAAAAAAAAAAAAAAAAATCCAAAAATTTCCCCATTTTTCCCAAAATTCCAGGGAAAAATTCTACATTTTTTCCCTAAATTTCCCCAAAAAATTACTAGAATTTCCCCATTTTCCCCCCCAAAACTCCCAAAATTTCTGCATTTTTTCCCAAATTTCCTAAAAAAAAAATCCCAGAATTACCCCATTTTCCCCAAATCTCCCCAAAAGGTTCCCAAAATTTCCACATTTTTCCCCAAAATTCCCAACATTTTCCCCATTTTCCCCCAAATTCCCCAAATTTTCCCCAAATTTCAAAATAATTCCCTAAATTTCCACATTTCTCCCCAAATTTCAAAATAATTCCCCAAATTTCCACGTTTTTCCCAAAATTAAAAAAAAATTCCACAAATTTCCAGATTTTTCCCCAAAATTCCCAAAATTTTCCCCATATTTTCCCTAAATTTCCCAAAAAAATTCCCAGAATTTCCCCATTTTTCCCAATTTTTAAAAAAAACTTCCCCAAATTTCAAGATTTTTCCCCAAAATTCCCAACATTTTCCCCATTTTCCCCCAAATTCCCCAAATTTTCCATCACTTTCCCCAAATTTCAAAATAATTCCATAATTTTCCACGTTTTTCCCAAAATTAAAAAAAAATTCCCCAAATTTCCATATTTTTCCCCAAAATTCCCAAAATTTTCCCCATATTTTCCCTAAATTTCCCAAAAAAATTCCCAGAATTTCCCCATTTTTCCCAAATTTAAAAATAAATCTCCAAATTTCCACATTTTCCCTGAAATTCGCCCCAAAAATTCCCACGATTTCCCAACTTTTCCCCCAAATTTCCCCAAAATTCCTTCAATTTCCCCAAATTCTCTGCTCTGCAACCACGCCCACCCCAAGCCCCGCCCCTTTCTTCCCCTATGACGTCACACACCCAAACCCCGCCCCTTTATGGCATCACCCACCCAAACCACGCCCCTTATGACATCATTGCCCCTAAGCCACACCCCTTTATGACCTCCCCCACCCAAACCACGCCCATTTCCCCAAGCCCCGCCCCTCCCCCGCTGTGACCCCGCCCCCATGACGTCACCCGGGCTGGCCCCGCCCCCCGCAGGTGCTGCAGGTGAACGTGACCTCGGCGGCCATGTTGGTTCGGCTCGTGGTGCCGCACATGGAGCGGAGAGGGTGAGGGGCGTGGCCTGGAGGGGGCGGGGCTTAGTGGGGTGGAGTTGAAATGGGCGTGCTTTGAATGGAGGGGGCGTGGCTTGGATGGGAGGGGCGTGGTTTAGAGTGGAGGGGGTGGTTGGGATGGGAGGGGTGTGGCTTGTTAGGAAATGGGTGTGGCTTAAAAGGGCGTGGTCTGAAAGGGGGCGTGGCTTGCTGGACATGGATGTAATTGCTGGAAATGGGCGTGGCTTACTGTGTGGGTGGCGCTTAGAGTGGTGGCTGTGGTTTAGCTAAAAGGGGCGTGGCTTGGCTGAAAGGGGCGTGGTTTCATTGAGGGGCGGGTCTTAAAGAAGGGTTGGGTTTTACCTTAATGGGCGTGGCTTACAGAAAGGGGCAGAGCTTCAAATGGGGCGTGGCTCTGACCTAAGGGGTGGAGCTTAAATTAGAGGGCGTGGCTTTAAATGGGGCATGGGTTTGACCTAAGGGGCGTGGCCTGAAAGAAATGGGTGTGGCTTAAGGGAAGTGGGTGTGGTTTACAGGAAATGGATGGGGCTGAAAGGAAATGGGCGTGGCCTAAAAGAAAGGAATAAATCACCATGGGGGTGTGGCCAATGCTAAGCCCCGCCCACTTTTCATTTAGGGGCGGAGCCATCGTGTTGGTGTCGTCCATTGCAGGATATCAACCAATGGCGGTGAGACTGGGGGCACTGGGACAAACTGGGCAAACTGGGATGGACTGGGAGGGACTGGGATTGAACTGGGATGGACTGGGAGGGACTGGGATGGACTGGGATTGGACTGGGAGGGACTGGGACAAACTGGGACAAACTGGGAGGGACTGGGAACGGACTGGGACAAACTGGGAGGGACTGGGAATGAACTGGGAGGGACTGGGAATGAACTGGGAGGGACTGGGAATGAACTGGGATTGGACTGGGAGGGACTGGGAGGGGATTAGGGGTAACTGGTCTATACCGGTTTGGAGTTTTTCCTTACTGGTTTAAGGTTTGGGCCTAACTGGGAGTCACTGGGACAAACTGGGAGAGGATTTTTCCATATTGGTTTGTACTGGTTTGAGGTTTTTCCTTACTGGTTTGGGGTTTGGGCCTAACTGGGAGTCACTGTGAGTCACTGGGATGGACTGGGAGGGAGTTTGGAGTTACTGGTGCATACTGGTTTGGAGTTTTTTGTTACTGGTTTGGTGTTTTTTGTAACTGGTCCTTACTGGTTTGTACTGGTTTGAGTTTTTCCGTTACTGGTTTGGAGTTTGGGCCTTACTGGGAGTCACTGTGAGTCACTGGGATGGACTGGGAGAGGGTTTTTCATTACTGGTTTGTACTGGTTTGGGGTTTCTCGTTACTGGTTTGGTGTTTTTTGTTACTGGTTTGGGGTTTTTGGTAACTGGTCCTTACTGGTTCATACTGGTTTGGGGTTTGGGCCTAACTGGGAGTCACTGTGAGTCACTGGGATGGACTGGGAGGGAGTTTGGGGTTACTGGTTCGTACTGGTTTGGTGTTTTTTGTTACTGGTTTGGGGTTTTTGGTAACTGGTCCTTACTGGTTTGTACTGGTTTGATTTTTTTCATTACTGGTTTGAGGTTTGGGCCTAACTGGGAGTCACTGCAAGTCACTGGGATGGACTGGGAGGGAGTTCGGGGTTACTGGTTCATACTGGTTTGGTGTTTTTCCTAACTGGTCCTTACTGGTTTGGCTCCGGGTGGGTTGTGGGCGTGTCCCTGCCTATGCTAATGAGGTGGGCGTGTCCCGCTGACGTCACAGGGGCTGGGCCCGTACTCGGTGAGCAAGACGGCGCTGCTGGGGCTGGTGCAGGCGCTGAGCCCCGAGCTCCTCCCCCGCGGCATTCGCATCAACGGCGTCGCCCCGGGGCTCGTCCGGACGCGCTTCAGCGCCGCCGTGAGTCGGACTGGGACAAACTGGGAGGGACTGGGAGCGACTGGGAGGGGCTGGGAGGGGAAAAAGGGAAAAAAAATGGGGAAAAACGGTGAAAAAATGGGGAAATTGTGATGAAAAATGTGGGAAAACTGGGAAATAAAGGGTTAAAAATGGGGGGAAATTGGGTTTGAGGTTACTGGGAGGGACTGGGTTGGGACTGGGTTATACTGGGATGGGACTGGGAGGGACTGGGAGGGGGAAAAGGGAAAAAAATGGGGAAAAATGGTGAAAAAATGGAGAAAATATGATGGAAAATGGGGGAAGAATGGGGATAACTGAGGTTTTTCTTACTGGTTTGGACTGGTCTCATACTGGTTTGATATTGGGTTATACTGGGAGAGAACTGGGAGGGACTGGGATGGACTGGGAGGGACTGGGAGCGGAAAAAAGGAAAAAAATGGGGGAAAATGGTGAAAAAATGGGGAAAATATGATGAAAAATTGGGAAAAAATGGGGGGAAATGGGAGAAAATCAGAGTTTGTTGTACTGGTTTATACTGGTTTGGTACTGGTTTGGTACTGGGACAGACTGGGAGGGACTGGGAGGGGGAAAAGGAAAAAAAATGGGGAAAAATGGTGAAAAAATGGGGAAATTGTGATGAAAAATGGGGGAAAAATGAGGGAAAATTAGAGTTTGTTGTACTGGTTTATACTGGTTTGTACTGGTTTGGTACTGGGAGGGACTGGGAGGGGATTGGGGTAAACTGGGAATGGACTGGGAGGGACTGGGAGGGGGAAAAGGGAAAAAAATGGGGGAAAATGGTGAAAAAATGGGGAAATAGAACAAAAAATGGGGAAAAATGGGAAAATTGGTTTGGGGTTACTGGTTTGTACTGGTTTGTACTGGTTTGTACTGGTTTGGGTTTTTCCTTACTGGTTTGGGGTTTGGGCTTAACTGGGATGAACTGGGAGGGATTGGGAGGGGAAAAATTGGGAAAAAAGGGGAAAAAATGGGGATTTGGGTTACTGGTTTGAACTGGTTTGTACTGGGAGGGACTGGGAGGGGTTACTGGTGTGAACTGGTGTGAACTGGTGTGAACTGGTCTGAACTGGTTTTTCCCCGGCAGCTGTGGGAGGACAAGGCCGTGCAGGAAAAGGCACTGGGAGCAATGGGAGCCGAGCGGTGAGTCCCAGTATAAACCAGTATGGACCAGTTCAGTCCCAGTTTGATCCCATTCCATTCCCAGTCCCTCCCAGTCCATCCCAGTTCAATCCCAGTCCATTCCCAGTCCATCCCAGTCCTTCCCAGTCCATCCCAGTTCAATCCCAGTTCCTCCCAATCCCTCCCAGTATAAAACCAGTATAAACCAGTAAGAAAAACACTTTTTATTTTCCGTTTTTTCCCCATTTTAATGTCCCCAATCCCCTCCCAGTCCATCCCAGTCCATCCCAGTCCCTCCCAGTTCAATCCCAGTGCCTCTCAGTCCCTCCCAGTACCAAACCAGTATAAAACCAGTATAAACCAGTACAAAAACCGTATTTTAATCGCCGTTTTCTCCCAGTTTTCCCCATTTTAACGCCCCCAAAGCCTTCCCAGTCCCTCCCAGTTCAATCCCAGTCTCTCCCAGTTCAATCCCAGTATAAAAATCCTCCTATTTTGCCCATTTTTTCCCTTTTTCCCCCATTTCTTCTGGTTCAATCCGCTCCCAGTCCCTTCCCAGTCCATCCCAGTCCCTTCCCAGTCCCTCCCAGTCCATTCCCAGTCCCGTCCCAGTCCCTCCCAGTACAAACCAGTATAAACCAGTAACCCCAATCCCCATTTTTCCCCATAATTTCCCTATTTTTGGGCCATTTTTCCCCTTTTTTCCCATTTTTTCCCTCTCCCAGTCCCTCCCAGTACCCTCCCAGTCCCTCCCAGTACAAACCAGTCTCTTCCAGTCCAAACCAGTAACTCTTGGTCCATTCCCAGTTCAATCCCAGTATAAAAATTCCCATTTTTCCCCCATTTTTCCCCCAAATTTTCCCCTATTTTCCCCCTCCCAGTCCCATCCCAGTCCTTTCCAGTCCGTCCCAGTCCCTCCCAGTCCATCCCAGTCCCTTCCCAGTCCCTCCCAGTCCAAACCAGTCCAAACCAGTATAAACCAGTAACCCCAATCCCCATTTTTCCCCATAATTTCCCCATTTTTTCCCCATTTTTTCCCCATTTTCGCCAAATTTTCCCCCATTTTCCCCCTCCCAGTCCATTCCCAGTCCATCCCAGTCCCTTCCCAGTCCCTCCCAGTCCCTTCCCAGTCCCTCCCAGTCCAAACCAGTCCAAACCAGTAACCCCAATCCCCGTTTTTCCCCATAATTTCCTCATATTTTCCCCATTTTTTCCCCTTTTTTCCCCAAATTTTCCCCCATTTTCCCCCTCCCAGTCCCATCCCAGTCCATTCCCAGTCCCTCCCAGTCCAAACCAGTATAAACCAGTATAAACCAGTATAAACCAGTAACCTCAATCCCCATTTTTCCCCATAATTTCCCTATTTTCTGGGCATTTTTCCCCTTTGTTTCCCATGTTTTTCCCATTTTTTCCCTCTCCCAGTCCCATCCCAGTCCCTCCCAGTACAAACCAGTCTCTCCCAGTCCAAACCAGTAACTCTTGCTCCATTACCAGTTCAATCCCAGTATAAAAATTCCCATTTTTCCCCAAATTTTCCCCTATTTTCCCCCTCCCAGTCCCATCCCAGTTCAATCCCAGTCCCTCCCAGTCCCTCCCAGTCCCTCCCAGTCCAAACCAGTATAAACCAGTACAAACCAGTATAAACCAGTAACCCCAATCCCCATTTTTCCCCATAATTTCCCTATTTTTTGGCCATTTTTTCCCCATTTTCCCCAAATTTTCCCCCATTTTCCCCCTCCCAGTCCATTCCCAGTCCCTCCCAGTCCCTCCCAGTCCAAACCAGTCCAAACCAGTATAAACCAGTAACCCCAATCCCCGTTTTCCCCGTAATTTCCCCATTTTTTGGCCATTTTTTCCCCTTTTTTCCCCATTTTTTCCCCATTTTCCCCCTCCCAGTCCATTCCCAGTCCCTCCCAGTCCCTCCCAGTCCAAACCAGTATAAACCAGTAACCCCAATCCCCGTTTTCCCCATAATTTCCCTATTTTTTGGCCATTTTTTCCCCATTTTCCCCAAATTTTCCCCCATTTTCCCCCTCCCAGTCCCTCCCAGTCCAAACCAGTATAAACCAGTAACCCCAATCCCCGTTTTCCCCGTAATTTCCCCATTTTTTGGCCATTTTTTTCCCTTTTTTCCCCATTTTTTCCCCATTTTCCCCCTCCCCGTCCCTTCCCAGTCCACTCCCAGTCCCTCCCAGTCCCTCCCAGTCCCTCCCAGTATAAACCAGTATAAACCAGTATAAACCAGTAACGGCAGTCCCCCCGCAGCGTGGGCAGCCCCGAGGAGGTGGCGCAGGCTGTGCTGTTCCTCACCTCCCCCCAGGCCTCCTTCGTGGCCGGAGAGACCCTCGTGGTGGCGGGCGGGGCCCGGGCCCGCCTCTGACCACGCCCACCTCGTTAATATGCAAATTTATGCAAATGAGGTACAGTTTTCCATTGGTTGTATGCAAATATGTGAGAATGAAATGTGAAAAAATGGAAATTATTTTAGATTTTAAATGTTATGGAGACTCTAATGGTGGTGGGAGGGGCTCGGGCCTGCCTTTGACCACGCCCACTCTCATCAATATGCAAATTTATGCAAATGAGACACTGTTCTCCATTGGTTGTATGCAAATATGTGAGAATGAAATGTGAAAAAATGGAAATTAGGTTAAAAAAAAAGTGATGGAGACACTTTGGTGTTAGTGGGAGGGGCCCGGGCCCGCCTCTGACCACGCCCACTTTCACGAGTATGCAAATCTATGCAAATGAGGGAAAGATTTTTATGTGTTTTATGTATATCTATGCAAATAAAATGTGAATAAATGGAACTGAAGTTCGAATGGAAATGTTATAAAGGTGGTGGTGGTGGTGGGAGGGGCCAGGGTCCGCATCTAGCCACGCCCACTTCAATGAACATGCAAATTTATGCAAATGAGGAATGTACTTTTATTACTTCTGTGCGAATGTATGCAAATAAAATGTGAATAAATGGAAATTAGATTGGAATGGAAATGTAATAAAGATTTTTAGTGGTGGTGGGTGGGGCCTGGGTCCGCCTCTAGCTCCGCCCACCTCATCAATATGCAAATTTATGCAAATGAGGCACGGTTTGATATCTGTTGTATGCAAATCTATGCAAATGAGGTATGAATAAATGGAAATTAGGTCAGAACGGAAATGTAGTAAGGATTGTGGTGGTGGTGGGAGGGACTGGTTTGTACTGGTTTGGACTGGGAATGGGTCCGAGTGTTACTGGGACAGACTGGGAGGGGATTGGGCCAAAATGGGAGGGACTGGGACAGACTGGGAGGGACTGGGACAGACTGGGAGGGACTGGGAGTTGTTTAAAGGAAGTTTAAAGAGGATTTGGGGTTACTGGTTTATACTGGGAGGCACTGGGAGGGGGCTGGAGGGGGACTGGGATGGACTGGGAGGGACTGGGAGGGACTGGGAGGGGATTTGGACAAACTGGGAGGGACTGGGAGGAACTTGAAGGGGTCTAAAGGGAGAAAAAAGGGTTAAAAATAAGGAAAAATTGGATTTGGCCTTACTGGTTTATACTGGGAGGGACTGGGAGCTGCCGGCCCCCGCCCCTCGCTTCCCATTGGCCGCTTTCCCCATTCCCGCGCTTCTATTGGCCAATCGCGCTGTCACTCATTCCCCGCCTCCCTCACTGTGATTGACAGCCGCTTTTCCCGCCCCTCGCTCTCATTGGTTGATTCTTTTCCCGCCCCTCACTCCCATTGGCTGGCGCGGCAGGGGGCGGGGCCTAGCGCGGAGCGGCGGGAAGCCCGTGAGGGGAAGCGCCTCCGGGGGCGAAATTTTGGCAATTTTGGCAATTTTGGGGCGGAAATTGCGGAAATTCGGGCTGGGGAATGGGCGGAAGGGGCTGGGAAAGGCTCCCGAGTGCTCCCGGCAGCTTCTGGGTGGATTTTTGGGGCAGTTCTCTGCGAGTTTTGGGGGAAACCCGCGGCGCTCGGGGCGGTTCTGAGGGAGGGCCCGGCGGCTCGGGAGGCTCGGCGGTCCCTGAGGGATTTTCGGGGGTCCTGAGGGGGCTCCGGGAGGTCCTGAGGGGAATTTGGGGTCTCCTGGGGGGCATTTGGCTGATCCTCGAGGGCTTTTATGGGCTCCTGGAGGAATTTTGCGGCGTTCTCGAAGGGCTCGGGAGGCTCCTGTGGGCGTTCGGGCACATCCTGTGGGGGATTTGGGAGCTCCTGAGGGGAATTTGTGAGCTCCTGAAGTGGGGCTTGGATCCCTGAGGGCTTTGGGGTTCGCTGAGGGAAATTTGGGGTTCCCTGAGGGGTTTGGGCTTCCCTGAGGAGGTTTTTGGGGTCTCTGAGGGAAATTTGGGGTTCCCTGAGGAGGTTTTTGGGTTCTTTGAGGGAAATTTGGGGTTCCCTGAGGAGGTTTTTGGATTCCTGAGGGAAATTTGGGGTTCCCTGAGGAGGTTTTGGTGTTTTTGAGGGAAATTTGGGGTTCCCTGAGGGAATTTTGAGGTCTTTGAGGGAAATTTGGGGTTCCCTGAGGAGGTTTTTGGATCTCTGAGGGAAATTTGGGGTTCCCTGAGGGAATTTTGGGGCCTCTGAGGGAATTTTGAGGTTCCCTGAGGAGGTTTTTGGGTTCTTTGAGGGAAATTTGGGGTTCCCTGAGAAGGTTTTTGGGGTCTCTGAGGGAAATTTGGGGTTCCCTGAGGGGTTTGGGCTTCCCTGAGGAGGTTTTTGGGGTCTCTGAGGGAAATTTGGGGTTCCCTGAGGAGGTTTTGGGTTCTTTGAGGGAAATTTGGGGTTCCTTGAGGAGGTTTTTGGATCCCTGAGGGAAATTTGGGGTTCCCTGAGGGAATTTTGGTGTTTTTGAGGGAAATTTGGGGTTCCCTGAGGAGGTTTTTGGATCCCTGAGGGGTTTGGGGTTCCCTGAGGGATTTGGGGTTCCCTGAGGAGGTTTTTGGGGTCTCTGAGGGAAATTTGGGGAGGATTTGGGGAAACCTGAGTTGTTTTTGGGTGTTCCTGTGGGGATTTTGGGGATCCCTGAGGAGATTTTTGCTTCCCCGATAGAATTTCGGGGATCCCTGATTAAATTTTGGGGTTCCCAATAGAATTTTGGGGATCCCCATCGAATTTTGGGGGCCCCTGATTTAATTTCGGGGATCCTTGATTGAATTTTGGAGGTTCCTGAGGGGGAGGTTTGGGGATCCCAATTGAATTTTGGGGATCCCAATTGAATTTTGGGGATCCCAACCAAATTTTGGGGATACAAATTAGATTTTTGGGGTCCCCAGGATCCTTTTCGTCGCTCCCACCCCAATTTTGACCTTGCCATGGCTCTCGGAGGGCACCCACCCCCGGACCTGCTGCTCCCAGGTAAGAAAAACCAAAAAAACCCTCGAAAATTCCCCAAAAAAAACCCAAAAATTGCCCCAAAAAATAAAAAAACCCACAAAAACCGCAAAAATTCCCCCAAAAAATAAAAAAACCCACAAAAATTCCCCAAAAAACCCCCGAAAATTCCCCCAAAAAAACCCAAAAAATAAAAAAAACCACAAAAAAACCCAAAAATTCCTCAAAAAACCCCCAAAATTGCCCAAAAAAACCCCAGAAAACCCCCAAAATTTCCCTAACCCCCCCAAAATTCCCTCAAAACCCCCCAAAAATTCCCAAAAACCCCCCGAAAACCCCCCAAAAACCCCAAAAATTCCCCAAAATTCCCTAAGAATCCCCCCAAAACTTAATTTTTTCCAATTTTCTCCCCAAAAATTCCGCAGAATTTTAAATTTTTCCGAATTTTCTCCCCCCCAAAAAAACTTCCCAAAATCCCCCAAAATTCTAAATTTTTTTCCAATTTTCTTCCCCAAAAGTTCTCAAAAACCCCCCAAAAAATCCCAAACATTCTTCAAAAATTCCCCCAAAAACCCAAAAAATTCCCCAAAATTCCCTAAAAATCCCCCCAAAATTTTAATTTTTTTCCCATTTTATTCCCCAAAAATCCCCAAAATTCCACAATATTTTAATTTTTTTCCCATTTTCTCCCCCAAAAAACCCCAAAAAACCAAAAAAAACCCCCAAAATTCTCCAAAATTTTAAATTTTTTCCAATTTCTCTCCCAAAAATCGCCAAAATGTTAATTTTTTTCCAATTTTCTCTCCCAAAATTCCACGAAAAACCCCAAAAATTCCCCAAAATTCCCTAAAAATCCCCCTAAAATTTTAATTTTTTTCCCATTTTCTCTCCCAAAATTCCCCAAATTTTAATTTTTTTCCAATTTTCTCCCAAAAACAGAGGAAGAGGCCCCAGGACCCTCAAAACAACCCCAAAAAACCCCAAAATTCCCCAAATTTTAAATTTTTTTCCAATTTTCTCCCCCCAAAACAACCAAAAATTCCCCGGAAAAAACCCAAAAAATCCCAAAATTCTCCTAAAAACCCCAAAATTCCCAAAAAAATCCCAAAAAACCCCAAAAACCCACAAAAAACCCCAAAAATCCCCCAAAAACCCCCAAAAATTCCCCAAAAAACCCCCAAAAAATCTCAAAAATTCCCAAAAAACCCCCAAAAAACCCCAAAAAACCCCAAAAAACTCCAAAAATTCCCAAAAAAACTCCCAAAATTCCCCAAAATTTTAATTTTTTTCCATTTTCTCCCCCCAAAAACCCCAAAAAACCCTAAAAAAAACCCCAAAATTTTAAATTTTTTCCAATTTCTCTCCCAAAAATCGCCAAAATTTTAATTTCTTTCCAATTTTCTCTCTCAAAATTCCACGAAAAACCCCAAAATTCCCCAAAATTTTAATTTCTTTCCAATTTTCTCTCCCAAAACCCCCAAAATTTTAAATTTTTTCCATTTTTCTCCCCCAAAATTCCCCAAAATGTTCATTTTTTTCCGATTTTCTCCCCCAAAATTCCCCAAAATGTTAATTTTTTCCAATTTTCTCCCCCAAAATTCCCCAAAATGTTGATTTTTTCTGATTTTCCCCCAGCAGAGGAGGACCCCCCGGGCCCCCCGACTTCCGCCAGCCCCGAGGATTTGGGGTCCCACCCAGGCCTGGCTCGGCTGCTCCAGGATTTGGGGACACACCTGGGGGGGGATGGGCTCAGCCCCCACCTGCGCCTCCAGCTGCGCCAGGTGAGCAACCCCAAACTGGGGAATTTTCCCGAATTTTCCCGAAATTTCCCCAAATTCCCCGAAATTTCCCGAAATTTCCTCATTTCCCTGGGATTTTAGCCCAAAATTTTCCTCAATTTCCTCATTTTTCCTTGAATTTCAGCCCCAAATTTGGGGAGATTTCCCGAAATTTCCCGAAATTTCCTCATTTTCCTGGGATTTTAGCCCAAAATTTTCCTCAATTTCCTCATTTTTCCTTGAATTTCAGCCTCAAATTCCCATTTTTCCCCCAAATTTCAGCCCCAAATTGGGGAATTTTCCTGAAATTCCCCGAAATTTCTCAAAATTTCCCAAAATTTTGTGATTTTCCTTGGATTTTAGCCTAAAATTATCCTGAATTTTCTTGGTTTTCACTGAATTTCAGCCCCAAATTCCCATTTTTTCCCAATTTTCCCCAAAATTTTCCTGAATTTCCTCATTTTTCACTTTCAGCCCAAAATCATCATTTTCCCCCAAATTTCAGCCCCAAATTCCAATTTTTTCCCCCAAATGTCCCCAAAATTATCATAAATTTCCCATTTTCCATTGATTTTAGCGCAAAATTTCCCAAAATTCAAAAAAATTTCCCAAAATTTCCTCATTTTCCTGGGATTTTAGCCCAAAATTTTCCTCAATTTCCTCATTTTTAACTAAATTTCAGCCCCAAATTCCAATTTTTCCCAAATTTCAGCCCCAAATTTGGGGAGATTTCCCGAAATTCCCTGAAATTTCCAAGAATTTCCCAAAATTTCCTCATTTCCCTGGGATTTTAGCCCAAAATTTTCCTCAATTTCCTCATTTTTCCCTGAGTTTCCATCCCAAATTCCCCAAAATTCCCCAATTTCCCCATGGGTTTTAGCCCAAAATTATCATTTCCTCCCCAAATTTCACCCCCAAATTTGGGGAAATTCCCCAACATTCCCCGAAATTCCCTGAAATTTCTGGAAATTCCCCAAAATTCCCAAAATTTCCTGGAATTCCCCAAAATTCCCTGAAATTCCCCAAAATTTCCCGAAATTCCGCCATTTCCTTGGGGTTTTGACCCAAAATTTTCCTAAATTTTCCCTTTTTGTATCAATTTTACCCCAAAATTATCCTGAATTTCCTCTTTTCCCACCAAATTTGGCATTTTTGGTTGTCCTGAGTGTAATTTTGGGTGCAATTTTGAGGTTTTTGGGTTGGATTTTGGGGTTTTTGGGGTTCCTGGTTTGGATTTTGGGGTTTTTGGAGTTCCTGGCTCAGATTTTTGGGGCTTTTGGGTGCAATTTTGAGCTTTTTGGGTTGGATTTTGGGGTTTTTGAGTGACCCGAGAGTGATTTTGGGATTCCCAACTTCGATTTTGGGGTTTTCGGGGTTCCTGGATCAGATTTTGGGGTCCCCAGCCCCAATTTTGGGATTTTTGGGTGTCCCGAGTGTAATTTTTGGGGTTCCTGGTTTGGATTTTGGGGTTTTTGGGGTTCCCAGATCAGATTTGGGAGTCCCCAATGCCAATTTTGGGGTTTTTGGGTTGGATTTTCAGGGTTTTTGGGGTTCCTGGATCAGATTTTGGGGTCTCCAATGCCAATTTTGGGATTTTTGGGTGTCCCGAGTGCAATTTTTGGGGTTCCTGGTTTGGATTTTGGGGTTTTTGGGATTCCCGGATCAGATTTTGGGGTCCCCAGTGCCAATTTTGGGGTTTTTGGGTTGGATTTTCAGGGTTTTTGGGGTTCCTGGTTTGGATTTTGGGGTTTTTGGCTGTCCAGGATCAGATTTTGGGTCCCTGGGTCAGATTTTTTGGGGTTCCTGTTTTGGATTTTGGGGTTTTCGAGGCTCCTGGATCAGATTTTGGGGTTCCCAGTTTGGATTTTGGGGTTTTTGTGTGTCCCGAGTGCAATTTTTTGGGTTCTTGGGTGGATTTTGGGGTCCCCAGCACTGATTTTGATGTTTTTGGGTTGGATTTTTGGGGTTTTGGGGGTTCCCGGATCAGATTTTGGGGCTCCTGGGTCAGACTTTGGGGTCCCCAGCCCCAATTTTGGGATTTTTGGGTGTCCCGAGTGTAATTTTTGGGGTTCCTGGTTTGGATTTTGGGGTTTTTGGGGTTCCCAGATCAGATTTTGGGGTCCCCAATGCCAATTTTGGGGGTTTTGGGTGTCCCGAGTGTAATTTTTGGGTTCCTGGGTTGGATTTTTGGGGTTTTTGGGGTTCCTGGGTTGGATTTTTGGGGTTTTTGGGGTTCCCGGTTTGGTTTTTGGGGTTTTCAGGGCTCCCTGATTAGATTTCAGGGTCCCCAGCACCGATTTTTTGGGTTTTTTTGGGGTTTTTGGGTCAGATTTTTGGGTTTTCAGGGTTCCTAGGTTAGTTTTCGGGGTCCCGGATCAGATTTCAGGGTCCCCAGCACCAATTTTTTTTTTGGTTTTTGGGGTTTTTGGGTCAGATTTTTTGGGTTTTTTGGGTTCCCGGTTTGGATTTTTTGGGTTTTTGGGTGTCCTGAGTGCAATTTCGGGGTTCCCAGGTGTGATTTTGGGGTTTTTGGGGCTCCTGGATCAGATTTCGGGGTCCCCACCCCCAAATTTTTTTGGTTTTTGAGGTTCCTGGGTCAGATTTTTTGGGGTTTTGGGGTTCCTGGCTTGGATTTTTGGGATTTCGGGGCTCCCGGCTCAGATTTCGGGGTCCCCCTCCCCAAATGTTTTTGGTTTTTGAGGTTCCCAGGTTCATTTTTGGTGTTTCTGGGGTGTCCCGAGTGCAATTTTTGGGTCCCTGGGTCAGATTTTTGGGGTTTTTGGGGTTCCCGCTTTGGATTTTTGGGTTTTTGGGGGTCCTGACTGCGATTTCGGGGTCCCCACCCCCAAATTTTTTTGGTTTTTGAGGTTCCCAGGTTCATTTTTGGTGTTTTGGGGTGTCCCGAGTGCAATTTTGGGGTTCCCAGGTGTGATTTTGGGGTTTTTGGGGCTCCTGGATCAGATTTCGGGGTCCCCAGCACCAATTTTTTTTTTGGTTTTTGGGGTTTTCGGGTCAGATTTTTGGGGTTTTTTGGGTTCCCCGTTTGGATTTTGGGGTTTTTTGGGTTCCCGGTTTGGATTTTGGGGTTTTCGGGGGTCCCGAGTGCGATTTCGGGGTCCCCATCCCCAAATTAATTTTGTTTTTGGGGTTTTTGGGTCAGATTTTTGGGGTTTTTTGGGTTCCCCGTTTGGATTTTTTGGGTTTTTTGGGTTCCCGGTTTGGATTTTTTGGGTTTTTTGGGTTCCCCGTTTGGATTTTTTGGGTTTTTGGGGGTCCTGAGCACAATTTCGGGGTCCCCCTCCCCAAATTTCTCCCCCCTCAGGCTCGGGCGGCGCTGGGCGTGGCTCGCCGGGCGTGGCTGCAGCAGGAGCTGCTCTGGCGCCTCCTGCAGGAGCTCCTCCGAGACCCCCAGGACTGCGAGCCCAACGTGAGTGCAAAATGACCCAAAATTGCCCAAATTCCCCCAGAAATCATGGCAGGATTCCCGTGAAAACCCCCCTAAAAAATCCCAATGAAATTGCACAAAATCCCTCAAAAAATCCACAAAATCCCCCAGATTCCCTGAAAATTCCCCAATTTTTCCCAAAATTCCCAAATTTTCCCCAAAATTCGTGAATTTTCCCCCAAAAATCACTCCAAAGCTTTGCAAAATCTCCCAAAACTCCCCAAAAATTTCCTAAAAATCTCCAAATTTCCCCCAAAAATCCCCGAAAAATGCCCCAAATTCCCTGAAAATTCCCCAAATTTTCCGATTTTTCCCAAAATTCCCAAATTTTCCCAAAATTCCCGAATTTTCCCCCAAAATTCGTGAATTTTCCCCCAAAAAATCACTCAGAAGCTTTGCAAAATCTCCCAAAACTCCCCAAAATTTCCTAAAAATCTCCAAATTTCCCCCAAAAATCCCCCCAAAACTGCCCCAAAATCCCCAAATTTCCCCCAAAATCCCCAAAAATTCCTGAAAATTCTCCCAAGATCCTCACAAAATTCCCCCAGAGTTCCTTAATTTTCCAAAAAATTCCCAAAAATCCCCCAAGAGCCCCAAATTTCCCTCAAAATCCTCACGAGTTACCCCGGAAGTTTCCCAAAATTCTGACATTTTCCCCAAAAATTCTCAAAAATCCTCTGATTTCTCCCAAAATTCCCAAAGATTTCCCCCCAAATTCCCACATTTTCCCCCAAAATTCCCGAATTCTCAAAATTCCTGAATTTTCTCCGAAATCCCCAAATTTCCTCTAAAATCCTCACAAAATCTCCCCAAGAAATTCCAAAAAAACTCTGAATTTTAGCAAAAAATCCTCCAAAATCCCCCGAAAAAATCCCCCAAATTCCCTGAAAATTCCCCAAATTTCCCCCTAAATTCCCAAGTTTCCCCTGAAATTCCCAAAAATCTCCCAAAAATTCCTGAACTTTCCCCCAAAATCGCTCAAAATCCACACAAAATCCCCCGAAACTCCCCAAAATTTCCTAAAAATCTCCAATTTTTCCCAAAAAAATCGCCCAAAATCCCCCGAAAAATGCCCCAAATTCCCTGAAAATTCCCCAAATTTTCCCGAAATTCCCAAATTTTCCCGAAATTCCCAAATTTTCCCCCAAAATTCGTGAATTTTGCCCCAAAAAATCACTCAAAAGCTTTGCAAAATCTCCCAAAACTCCCCACAATTTCCTAAAAATCTCCAAATTTCCCCCAAAAATCCCCGAAAAATGCCCCAAATTCCCTGAAGATTCCCCAAATTTTCCCAAAATTCCCTAATTTTCCCAAAATTCCCAAATTTTCCCGAAATTCCCAAATTTTCCCTCAAAATTCGTGATTTTTCCCCCAGAAAATCACTCAGAAGCTTTGCAAAATCTCCCAAAACTCCCCAAAAATTTCCTAAAAATCTCCAAATTTCCCCCAAAAATCCCCGAAAAATGCCCCAAATTCCCTGAAAATTCCCCAAATTTTCCCAAATTTTCCCAAAATTCCCAAATTTCCCCCAAAATTCGTGAATTTTCCCCCAAAAGTCACTCCAAAGCTTTGCAAAATCTCCCAAAACTCCCCAAAAATTTCCTAAAAATCTCCAAATTTCCCCCAAAAATCCCAAAAATATGCCCCAAATTCCCTGAAGATTCCCCAAATTTTCCCAAAATTCCCTAATTTTCCCAAAATTCCCAAATTTTCCCGAAATTCCCAAATTTTCCCTCAAAATTCGTGATTTTTCCCCCAGAAAATCACTCAGAAGCTTTGCAAAATCTCCCAAAACTCCCCACAATTTCCTAAAAATCTCCAAATTTCCCCCAAAAATCCCCGAAAAAATCCCCCAAATTCTCTGAAAATTCTCCAAATTTTCCCAAAATTCCTGAATTTTCCCAAAATTCCCAAATTTTCCCCCAAAATTTGTGAATTTCCCCCCAAAAATCACTCAAAAGCTTTGCAAAATCTCCCAAAACTCCCAAAAAATTTCCTAAAAATCTCCAAATTTCCCCCAAAAATCCCCGAAAAATCCCCCAAATTCCCTGAAAATTCCCCAAATTTTCCTGCAATTCCCAAATTTTCCCGAAATTCAGATTTTTTCCCTCATTTCCAGGTGCTGCACTGCCTGGAGCAGGAGCTGACCTTGGCCCAACTGCGCCGCGGAGCTCCCGAGATCTCCCAGCTCCTTCCACCCGCCCAGGTGAGCCCAAAAAACCCAAAATCCTGAAAATTCAGCCCAAAATTCGGAAAATTCAGCCCAAAAAACCCCAAATCCCAAAAATTCAGGCCAAAAAACCCCAAAATTTATGCCTAAAATCCTCAAAATTCACCGTGGGAATCCCAAAATTCTGAAAATTTATCCCAAAAAACCATGAAGTTCACCCCAGAAAACTCCAAAATCCCAAAAATTCTGCCCCAAAAATCCCAAAATTTCGAAAATTCGCCCCAGAAAACGCCAGAAACCCCAAAATATTCTCAAAAAAACCCAAAATTTGCCCTGAATTGACCCAAATCCCACCTGGGACGCCCCGAGATCTCCCAGCTCCTGCCCCTGGCCCAGGTGAGCCCAAAAACCCCAAAATTCACCCAAAAAACACCGAAATCCTGAAAATTCACCCCAAAAAACCCAAAGTTCACCCCAGAAAACTCCAAAATCCCAAAAATTCAGCCCAAAAAATCCCAAAATTCGGAAAATTCGCCCCAGAAAACCCCAAAATCCCAAAAATTTACCCCAAAAATCCCAAAATTTACCCCAAGTTGACCCAAAATCCACCTGGGAGCTGCTGAGATCTCCCAGCTCGTTCCACCGGCCCAGGTGAGCCCAAAAAACCCAAAATTCACCCAAAAAACACCAAAATCCTGAAAATTCACCCCAAAATTTGGAAAATTCAGCCCAAAAAACCCCAAATCCCAAAAATTCAGCCCAAAAACCCACAAATTCACCCAAAAAAACCCCAAAATTGACATCGAAAAATGGAGAATTCCAAAAATTCATCCCAAAAATCTCAAAATTTTCCCCAGAAAACTGAAAATTCAGCCCAAAAAACCCAAAATTCATCCCTAGAAACCTTAAAATCCCAAAATTCACCCCAAAATCCTAAGAATTCAGCCCAAAATCCCCAAAAATTAACCCCAAAATGCTAAAAATTCACCTAAAATTCACCTGGGACCTCTGAGATCCTCGAGCTCCTGTCCCCGGCCCAGGTGAGCCCAAAAAACCCAAAATTCACCCAAAAACACCAAAATTCGGAAAATTCACCCCAGAAAACCCCAAATCCTGAAAATTCAGCCTAAAAACCACCAAAATTCCTAAAATTTTAGCTTAAAACCCCAAAAATTCAGCCCAAAATACCACAAAATTCACCCTGGAAAACCCCAAAATCCCAAAAATTCAGCCCAAAATTCAGCCCCAAATCCCAAAATTCAGCCCCAAAATCCCAAAATTCAGCCCAAAGTCCCAAAAATTCATCCCAAAACCCCAAATTTGCCCCAAAAACCCCAAAATTGGCCCCAAAATTTACCCCAAGTTGACCCAAAATCCACCTGGGAGCTCCTGAGATCTCCCAGCTCCTTCCACCGGCCCAGGTGAGCCCAAAAAACCCAAAATTCACCCAAAAAACACCGAAATCCTGAAAATTCACCCCAAAATTTGGAAAATTTGCCCCAAGAAACCCCAAATCCCAAAATTTCAGGCCAAAATCTCAAAAATTGAGCCCAAAAAACCTAAAAGTTTAGCCCAAAAACCCCAAAATTCACCGCGGAAAACACAAAATTCCGAAAATTTGCCTCAAAAAACCACAAAGTTCAGCCCAGAAAACCCCAAAATTTGGAAAATTCAGCCCAAAAAATCCCAAAATCCAAAAAAGTTACCCCGAGAAACCCCAAAATTTGCCCCAAAAAACCCCAAAATTCACCAAAAAAACACCAAAATTCAGTGCGGAAAACAAAAGTACAGAAAATTCATCCCAAAAATCTCAACATTTTTCCCACAAAACTGAAAATTCAGCCCAAAAAAGCTAAAATTCATCCCTAGAAACTCTAAAATCCCAAAATTCAGCCAAAAATCCTAAAAGTTAAGCCAAAAATCCCAAAAATTCAGCCAAAAAAAACCAAAATTTGCCCCAAAAAACCCCAAAATTCACCCCCAAAAATACCGTTTTTATATTAAAAAAAATCCCTTTTTTTGCCTCAAAAAACCTCAATTTTTTCTCCCAAAATCCCAATTTTTTACCCCAAAAAAACCCAATTTTTTCTGAATTATTTCCCCCCAAAATCCCAAATTTTTTCCTCAAGAACATTTCCATTTTTCCACAAGAAAATCCTATTTTTCCCCCCAAAATCCTCCCAAAATTCCCAATTTTTCCCCCCAAAAATCCCACTTTTTTCTCTCCAAAATCCCTTTTCTTCCCTTTTTTCCCCCAAAAAATCCCAATTTTTCTCCAAAAATCCCAATTTTTCCCCTGAAAAATCTGAAATTTTTTACCAAAAAAATCCCATTTTTCTCCCCAAAAAATCCCATTTTTCTCCCCAAAAAATCCCATTTTTCTTCCATTTTTTGCCAAAAAATCCCAATTTTTTTCACAAAAAATCCCCAAAATTTCCCCAATTTTTCCCCCAACATTTCCCCAAAAAAATCCGAATATTTTTTCCCAAAATTTCATTTTTTTCTCCCAATTTAGCCCCCGCGGCTCCTCCCCGTGCAGCACTTCCTGCTGGGACCCCAAAAAACCCCAAAACCTCTCCCCAAAACCCACGAATTTCACCCCAAAAAATCCAAATTTTTATCCCCAAAAAACCCCGATTTTTTCCCCAAAATCCTCCCAAAATTCCCAATTTTTTTCTGCAAAAATCCCAATTTTCTTCCCGTTTTTTCCCCAAAATTCCCATTTTTTTTCACAAAAAATACCTTTTTTTTTTTCGGCAAAAATCCCAATTCTTTCGCCAAAAATGCCAATTTTTTTTCCTAAAAATACCGAACTTTTTCCCAAAAAATCCTAATTTTTCTCCAAAAAATACCAATTTTTTCCCTCCAAATTCCCAGTATTTTTCTCCCAAAATTCCCAAATTTTTCCCTCAAAAAATCCCAATTTTCCCCCGACTTTTTACCCCAAAATATCCCCATTTTTCCCCCGAAAAATCCAGTTTCCCCCAATTTTTTCCCAACAAATTCCCCAAAATTCCTATTTCTTCCCAAAAAACCCCAAATTTCTATTTCCACCAAAATTCCTGCGTTTTCCCTGAAAAATCCCAATTTTTTATTACCAAAATCCTCTCAAAATTCTCATATTTTTCCCCGAAAAAATCCCATTTTTTCCCCAAAAAAATCCCATTTTTCTCCCATTTTTTCACCAAAAAACCCCAAATTTTCTCCCAAAAATCCCCAAATTTCCCCCAAAACCACAGAAATTTCTATATTTTCCCAAAATTTCGTTTTTTCTCCTCATTTCAGCACCCGCGGCTCCTCCCCGCGCTGCTGGCGGAGCTTTTCCCCTCTCTTTTCCCCAAGAAAATCCCGATTTTTTCTCCCAAAAAATCCCAATTTCTGTCCTGGTTTTTCCCCAAAAAATCCCCAAAATTTCCCCAAAAAATCCCCAAATTTTTCCCAAAAAATCCCCAAATTTTTCCCAAAAAAATCCCTGAATTTTCCTAAAAAAATCCCATTTTTCTCCCATTTTTTCCCCAAAAAACCCCAAATTTTCTCCCAAAAATCCCCAAATTTCCCCAGTGTTCCAGAAATTTCCATTTTTTCCCAAAATTTCCTTTTTTCTCCTCATTTCAGCCTCCGCGGCTCCTCCCCGCGCTGCTCGCGGAGCTCGAGCGGCGCCTGAGCCTCAAACAGCGACAGCTGCGCCACTTCCTGCTGGGAGCCCAAAAATCCCCAAAAAACCCCAAAATCCACGAGTCTCACCCCGAAATTCCCAAAATCCCCAAAATTCCGACCCAAATCGGCCAAAATCCGCGGGAAAATCCCCAAAATTTGGGCGAAAAGCGCGAAAATTTGGGCGAAAATCGCGAAATTTCGCAAGAAATTCGCTCCGAAATTTGGCCGGAAAAAGTAAAAAATCCCAAAATTTCCAAAATTTCGGAAATTCCGTCAAAAATTCCCAAAATTCCCTCAGAAATTCCCAAAATTTCCTCCAAAACTTCCTCAGAAATTCCCGAAAATTGCGAAATTTCGCTCGAAATTGGCGAAATTTGCTCAGAAATTTGGCCGGAAAAAGTAAAAAATCCCAAAATTTCCAAAATTTCAGAAATTCTGTCAAAAATATCCAAAATTCCCTCAGAAATTCCCAAAATTTCCTCCAAAACTTCCTCAGAAATTCCCGAAAATGGCGAAATTTCGCTCGAAATTGGCGAAATTTGCTCAGAAATTTGGCCAGAAAAAGCGAAAAATCCCAAAATTTCCAAAATTTCCTCGAAAATTTCCAAAATTCCCTCAGAAGTTTCTGAAATTCCTTCAAAAGTTTCCAAAATTCCTTTGAAAATTCCAGAAATTTCTTCGGAAATTCCCAGAATTCCCTCAGAAATTCCCGAAATTCCCTCAGAAATTTCCGGAATTCCTTCCGAAATTCCCAAAATTCCTGAAATTCCTCCCAAAATTCCCGACGTTCGCCCCAAACTTCGCCCCCCGAAGCCCAAAATTCCCAAAATCCCCAAACTTTCCGAGGCTTCGCCCGAAATTTCTGAAATTCTGATGGAAAATTCCGGAATTCCGGGGAAAAATTCCGAAATTTGGCCCGAAAGCTCCGAAATTTGGCCGAAAAATTATGAAATTTTACCCAAAAAATCAGAAATTTCGCCCAAAAATTCCGAAATTCGCCCCGAAAATTCCGAAATTCCCAAAATCCCCAAATCTCTTCCCAAAATCACCGAAATCGTCTCCAAAATTCCCGAAATTCCTCCGGAAATCTCCAAAATTTTATCCAAAATCTCCGAAATTCCTCCCGAAATTCCTCGTGGGTTCCTCCCCGGGAATTTCCGAATTCCTCCCGAAATTCCAGAAGTTTCCTGGGAAATTCCCGAATTTTTGGGTGGAATTTCGGGAATTCCTCCTGGGAGGGATTTGGGGATTTGGGGAATTTGGGGAATTGCCGAAATCTCCGGAATTTGCCCCAAAACGAGCGCGGGGGAGCTGAGGGTGAGGCTGAGCAGGGAGAGGCTCCGGGAGAGGATCCTGCGGGAGAGACTGCGCAGGATGGACTGGGAGTACCCCCAGGTGAGACTGGGAGGGACTGGTTTGGACTGGGAGGGACTGGGAGGGACTGGGAGGCGAAAAATTGGGGGGAAAAAGTGAAGAAATGGGAAAAAATGGAGAAAAAATGGGGAGAAAATGAGAAAAAATGATAAAAAATAGGGAAAAACGGGGAGAAAATGGGGAAGAAAGGGTTAAAAATGGATTTGGGGTTACTGGTTTGGACTGGGAGGGACTGGGAGGGACTGGGAGGGACTGGGAGGGGAAAAAATGGGGGGAAAAAGTGAAAAAATGGGAAAAAACGGAGAGAAAATGGGGAAGAAATGGGGAAGAAAGGGTTAAAGATGGGGTTTGGGGTTACTGGTTTGTGCTGGTTTTTACTGGGAGGGACTGGGAGTACCCCCAGGTGAGAGTGGGAGGGACTGGTTTATACTGGGAGGGAGTGGGAGGGGAAAAATGGGGGAAAAAAGTGAAAAAATGGGAAAAAAGGGAGAAAAAATGGGGAAAAATGGGGGAAAAATGGGGAAGAAAGGGTTAAATATGGATTTGGGGTTACTGGTTTGTACTGGGATGGACTGGGAGGGACTGGGAATGCCCCCAGGTGAGACTGGGAGGGACTGGTTTATACTGGGAGGGACTGGGAGGGGAAAAAATGGGGAAAAAAGTGAAGAAATGGGAAAAAATGGAGAGAAAATGGGGAAGAAAGGGTTAAAAATGGATTTGGGGTTACTGGTTGGGACTGGGATGGACTGGGAGTACCCCCAGGTGAGACTGGGAGGGACTGGGAGGGACTGGGAGGGACTGGGAGGCGAAAAATTGGGAAAAAAGTGAAAAAATGGGAAAAAACGGAGAGAAAATGGGGAAAAAAGGGTTAAAAATGGGGGGGAAATGGGGAAGAAAGGGTTAAAATTGGGGAAAAGTGGGATTTGGGGTTACTGGTTTGGACTGGGAGGGACTGGGAGGGACTGGGAGGGGAAAAAATGGGGAAAAAAGTGAAAAAATGGGAAAAAATGGAGAAAAAATGGGGAAAAAACGGAGAGAAAATGGGGAAAAAATGGGGAAGAAAGGGTTAAATATGGATTTGGGGTTACTGGTTTGGACTGGGAGGGAACTGGGTTATACTGGTTTGGACTGGGAGGGACTGGGAGGGGGAAAATTGGGGGAAAAAAGTGAAAAAATGGGAAAAAACGGAGAAAAAATGGGGAGAAAATGGGGAAGAAAGGGTTAAATATGGATTTGAGGTTACTGGTTTGTACTGGGAGGGACTGGGAGGGACTGGGAGTACCCTCAGGTGAGACTGGGAGGGACTGGTTTATACTGGGAGGGACTGGGAGGCAAAAAAATGGGGGAAAATTGGGGAAAAATCGGAAAAAAAGGAGAAAAAATGGGAAAAAATGGGGAAAAACAGGGAGAAAATGGGGAAGAAAGGGTTAAAAATTGGGAAAATTAGGATTTGGGGTTACTGGTTTGTACTGGGAGGGACTGGGAGGGACTGGGAGGGGAAAAAATGGGGGAAAATTGGGGGAAAATGGGAAAAAATGGAGAAAAAATGGTTAAAAAATGGGAAAAAATGAGGGGGAAATTAGGAAGAAAGGGTTAAATATGGACTTGGGGTTACTGGTTTGGACTGGGATGGACTGGGAGTACCCCCAGGTGAGACTGGGAGGGACTGGTTTGGACTGGGAGGGACTGGGAGGGGAAAAATTGGGGGAAAAAAGTGAAAAAATGGGAAAGAAATGGGGAAGAAAGGGTTAAAAATGGATTTCTATTGGTTCCTATTGATTTCTATTGGTTCCTATTGGTTCCTATTGATTTCTATTGGTTCCTATTGGTTCCTATTGATTTCTATTGGTTCCTATTGATTTCCATTGATTTCCATTGCTTTCTATTGATTTCTATTGGTTCCTATTGATTTCTATTGATTTCCATTGGCTTCTATTGATTTCTATTGGTTCCTGTTGATTTCTATTGATTTCTATTGATTTCTATTGGTTCCTATTGATTTCTATTGGTTCCTGATGATTTCCATTGATTTCTATTGATTCCTCTTGATTTCCATTGATTTCTATTGATTTCCATTGATTTCCATTGATTTCTATTGATTTCTGTTGGTTCCTATTGATTTCTATTGATTTCCATTGGTTCCTATTGATTTCTATTGATTGTTATTGGTTCCTATTGATTTCCATTGATTTCTATTGACCTACATTGGTTCCTATTGATTTCTATTGATTTCCATTAGCTTCCATTGATTTATATTGGCATATACTGGTTTATACTGGTTTATACTGGTCCATACTGGTTTGTACTGGTCTATACTGGTCTATACTGGTTTCTGACAGGCCCTGCGGCACTGCCACGCCCTCCTGACCCACCTGGGCCACCTGCAGGCTCACCTGGCCCATACTGGTTTATACTGGTCCATAGTAACCTATGGTGTTCTGTACTGGTCCATACTGGTTCATACTGGTTTTTACTGGTTTGTACTGGTTTCTGACAGACCCTGCGGCACTGCCACGCTCTCCTGACCCACCTGGGCCACCTGCAGGCTCACCTGGCCCATACTGGTTTATACTGGTCCATAGTAACCTATGGTGTTCTATACTGGTCCATACTGGTCTATACTGGTCTATACTGGCTTGTACTGGTTTCTGACAGGTCCTGCGGCGCTGCCACGCCCTCCTGACCCACCTGGGCCACCTGCAAGCTCACCTGGACCAGCCTGGCCTATACTGGTTTATACTGGTCCATAGTAACCTAGGGTGTCCTATACTGGTCCATACTGGTTTATACTGGTTTATACTGGTCTATACTGGTTTCTGACAGGCCCTGCGGCACTGCCACGCCCTCCTGACCCACCTGGGCCACCTGCAGGCCCTGCAGGCTCACCTGGACCAGCCTGGCCCATACTGGTTTATACTGGTCCATAGTAACCTATGGTGTTCTATACTGGTCCATACTGGTTTGTACTGGTTTATACTGGTTTGTACTGGTTTCTGACAGGTCCTGCGGCGCTGCCACGCCCTCCTGACCCACCTGGGCCACCTGCAGGCCCTGCAGGCTCACCTGGCCCGTACTGGTTTATAGTGATCTATACTGCTTTATACTGGTCCATACTGGTTCATACTGGTTTATACTGGTCTGTACTGGTTTCTGACAGGTCCTGCGGCGCTGCCACGCCCTCCTGACCCACCTGGGGCACCTGCAGGCCCTGCAGGCTCACCTGGACCAGCGCCGGGGGCAGTACCTGGCGGCCAAGGGCGGAGCCACGCTGCTCAAGGCTCGGTACCTCATTTGCATCTCATTTGCATACGGCGGTCAGTGGGCGGGGCTCCCACTTAGGCCATCCCAGTTCAGCCCAGTGCCTCCCAGTAACCCTAAATGCTCTCCCGCTCCGTCCCAGTTCCTCCCAGTTTGGTCCCAGTTCATCCCAGTCCATCCCAGTTCAGCCCAGTGCCTCCCAGTAACCCTAAATGCTCTCCCGCTCCGTCCCAGTTCCTCCCAGTTTGGTCACAGTTTGGTCCCAGTTTGGTCCCAGTCCCTCCCAGTTCAATCCCAGTCCCTCCCAGTTTGATCCCAGTTCATCCTAGTTCATCCCAGACTTTTTCCCAGTCCATCCCAGTCCCCTCCCAGTCCATCCCAGTTCATCCCAGTTCATCCCAAAAACTCCAGATCTCTTTCCCAGTTCCTCCCAGTGACCCCAGACCCTTTCCCAGTCCATCCCAGTCCTTCCCAGTTCAATCCCAGTCCCTCCCAGTCCATCCCAGTCCCTCCCAGTTCAATCCCAGTCCCTCCCAGTTTGGTCCCAGTCCCTCCCAGTTCAATCCCAGTTCCTCCCAGTTTGCTCCCAGTCCTTCCCAGTTCAATCCCAGTCCCTCCCAGTCCATCCCAGTCCATCCCAGTTCAGCCCAAACTCCATCCCAGTTCAATCCCAGTCCATCCCAGTTCAATCCCAGTCCCTCCCAGTCCCTCCCAGTCCATCCCAGTCCCTCCCAGTCCATCCCAGTTCCATCCCAGTCCCTCCCAGTCCCCCCAGTGCCCCGGGCTGGCCCCGCCCCCATCATGAATATTCATAGGTTGGAGGAGCTGCGAATTCTCTTGGACACTTACCCCTCCCCCACCATCGCCGCCCACCGCAAAATCAGGTACTGGTTTATACTGGTTTGGACTGGTTTATACTGGTTTGGGCTGGGAGGGACTGGGAGGGGCTTTGGGGTGAACTGGGATGGACTGGGAATGGACTGGGAAGGACTGAGATTGAACTGGGAGGGACTGGGATGGACTGGGAGGGACTGGAATTAAACTGGGATGAACTGGGAGAGGATCAGAAGTGAACTGGGAGGGACTGGGTTGAACTGGGAGGGACTGGGAGGGACTGGGATGGGATTTGGGGTCACTGGTTTGTAATGGTTTGGGGTTTGGGCCTTACTGGAATGGACTGGGAAAGGGTTTGGGGTGAACTGCGATGGACTGGGAGGAACTGGGAAGGACTGGGAAAGGGTTTGGTGTTACTGGGATGAACTGGGCTGGACTGGGATGAGCTGGGAGGAACTGGGATGAACTGGGAGGGGATTTGGGCCTTACTGGGATGGACTGGGATGGGACTGGGAGGGATTGGGATGAACTGGGAAAGGGTTTGGTGTTACTGGGAGAAACTGGGACGAACTGGGACGGACTGGTATGAATTGGGAAAGGGTTTGGGCCTTACTGGGACTAACTGGAATGAACTGGGAGTGACTTTGGGACGAACTGGGACGAACTGGGATGAACTGGGAAAGGATTTGGGATCACTGGGATGAACTGGGACGAACTGGGATGGACTGGGAATGGATGTGGGACAAACTGGGATGGACTGGGAGGAACTGGGAATGGATGTGGGCCTCACTGGGACAAACTGGAACAAACTGGGATAAAGTGGGAAAGGGTTTGTGCCTTACTGGGACGAACTGGGATGAACTGGAACAAACTGGGATGGACTGGGACAAACTGGGATGGACTGGGATGAACTGGGAGTGTCTTTGGGGTCACTGGGATGAACTGGGATGAACTGGGATGATCTGGGAATGGATTTGGCATGAACTGGGATGAACTGGGACAAACTGGTATGAACTGGGAATGGATTTGGGCCTTACTGGGATGAACTGGGACAAACTGGGAATGGATTTGGGACAAACTGGGACAAACTGGGAGGGACTGGGATGAACTGGGAGTGTCTTTGGGGTCACTGGGATGAACTGGGATAAACTGGGATGAACTGGGAGAGGGTTTGGGCCTTACTGGGAGGGATTGGGATGAACTGGGAGCTTCCCGGCCCCGCCCCTTGCCTAAGCCCCGCCCCTCTGAAGCCCCGCCCCTTTCCCGTAGGGAGGAGCTGTCCAGGGGGCGTGGCCAGGCGGCGGCGGCGGCAGCCATCTTGGGGGCGGAGCTTCAGCAGCTGCGGGGGCTGGGCCCCGAGCTCCGGGCGCTGGCGCTGGAATTGGGGAAAATCCGCGACCAATCGGAGCAGAGGAGCTGGGCCCTGCGGCAGCTCCGCCCCCCTCATTAGCATAGACACGGACACGCCCACCACGGCCGGAAATGGTGGAAAAAATGGAAAAAAATGGGGAAAAAATTGGAGAATTTGGGCCAAAATCGGCCAGAAATTCACCCAAAATTGTCCCGAATCTGCGACCAATCGGAGCAGAGGAGCTGGGCCCTGCGGCAGCTCCGCCCCCCACATTAGCATAGACACGGACACGCCCACCACACGGAAATCTGCACGGAAATCCCAAAAAAACTGCCAAAAAAATGGAGAATTTGGGTCAAAATCAGCCAGAAATTCACCCAAAATCCTCCCGAATCCGCGACCAATCGGAGCAGAGGAGCTGGGCCCTGCGGCAGGCTCCGCCCCCCTCATTAGCATAGACACAGACACGCCCACCACGGCCGGAAATGGTGGAAAAAAATGGGAAAAAAATGGGAAAAAAATGGGAAATTTGGGCCAAAATCGGCCAGAAATTCACCCCAAATCCTCCCGAATCCACGACCAATCGGAGCAGAGGAGCTGGGCCCTGCGGCAGCTCCGCCCCCCTCATTAGCATATGCACAGACACGCCCACCGCGGCCGGAAATGGTGAAAAAAACAGAAAAAAATGGGAAAAAAATGGGGAATTTGGGCCAAAATCAGCCAGAAATTCAACCAAAATTGTCCCGAATCCGTGACCAATCGGAGCAGAGGAGCTGGGCCCTGCGGCAGCTCCGCCCCCCTCATTAGCATACGCACCGACACGCCCACCGCGGCCGGAAATGGTGGAAAAAACGGAAAAAAATGGGAAAAAAATGGGGAATTTGAGCCAAAATCAGCCAGAAATTCAACCAAAATTGTCCTGAATCTGCGACCAATCGGAGCAGAGGAGCTGGGCCCTGCGGCAGCTCCGCCCCCTCATTAGCATAGCCCCGGACACGCCCACCGCCGAGAAATCTGCACGGAAATCCCAAAAAAACTGCCAAAAAAATGGGGAATTTGGGCCAAAATCGACAAAAATTCAACCGAATTTGTTCCGAATTTGTCCAATTCACCAGAAAATTTCCCAAATTCACCTAAAGTTTTTAAAATTTTCTCAAAGTTTCCTGAATTTACCTAAAATTTCCTGGATTTATGTAAAATTCCCCAAGTTTACCCCAAAATTCCCCAAGTTTACCCCAAAAAATCATCAAGTTTACCCCAAAGTTTCTCAGGTTTACCCAAAATTCGGCAAACTTACCCCGAAATTCATCAAATTTAGCCCAAAATCTCCCAAATTCACCCAAAATTTCCTAAGTTTCTCCCAAAATTCAATCAAAATTCATCAAATTTACCCCAAAATTCACCAAATTTACGCCAAAATTCACCAAGTTTGCCCACAGTTCATCAAATTCACCCCAAAGTTTCCCAAATTTAACCAAAATTCATCTGAAGTTTATCAAATTCACCCCAAAATTTATCAAATTTGCCCAAAATTTCCCAAATTTATCCAAAATTCATGAAACTGGACCCAAGTTCAGCCAAAATTTCTCAAATTCACCCGAAATTCAATCACAATTTACCCAAAATCCACCTGAAGTTTATCGAATTCTCCCAAAAATTCATCGAATTCGCCCCAAAATTTCCCAGCTTTCCCCAAAGTTTATCAATTTCACCCAAAATTCATCAAACTGACCCAAATTCCGCCCCCTCCTCATTAAAATATCGCTGACCACGCCCACCGTGTCCGGAGTCTCCTTATATGGGCATGGGGAGGGATTAGGGGATTTTGGGTCGAAATTCGGAGATTTTGGGGCATTTTGGGGTGGAATTTGGGATTTTTGGGGGATTTTTTTATTAGAATTTGGGATTTTTTGGGCCATTTTCGGTTTGAATTCGGCATTTTTGGGCTGGAATTCCTGAATTTTGGGGGGTTTTGTATTGGAATTTGGGATTTTTGGGTCGAAATTCGGGGATTTTGGGTCATTTTGGGGTGGAATTTGGGCTTTTTAGGGTGGAATTTCGGATTTTTGGGGTCGAAATTTTGGGATTTTTTTGGGGATTTTTGGGTTGGAATTTGGGATTTCTTGAGGTTTTCTGGGCCCAGCCACGCCCACAACGCCGAATTTATCCTTATATGGGCATGGGCGGGGCCGAGCGCTGATTGACAGGTGGGATTCCCCCTTCCCGCCCCGCCTTGATTGACAGCACGCCCTGCGCTCCCATTGGCTCTCATTTTCCCGCCTTGGCCGTGATTGACATCTCCCCGCGCTCTCCCATTGGCTCAGCGCCCCTCGTGGGCTCGCCCTGCCCCCGCCCTGATTGACAGCCCCGCTCCTCTCTCCCATTGGCCGCGCGGGAGGCGAGCTCGGCGCTGATTGGCCGTCGCCTCACGTTGGGGGTGGGAGCAGGCGCGCCGCGCGCTCCCATTGGCCGAGCGGAAGGCGGGCTCGGCGCTGATTGGCCGCCGCCTCACGGAGGGGGAGGCCCAGCGGAGGAGCAGCGATGGCGGCGGGGCCGGGAGCGGCGGGCGCCGCTCGTGTCTCCTCAGGCCGCGACCTGAACTGCGTCCCGGAGGTGGCGGGAGCGCTGGGGGCCGTGGCCAGGCAGGGGTGAGAGCGGGACCCCCGAAAACCCAAAAAAACCCCAAAAAACCCCAAAAATCCCAGCGGGAGCCCCCAAAAGCGCCCCCGGAATCGCCCTCGTGAGGCCCCGAGGGGCCCAGACCCTCCGCGGGAGTCCCGAATCTCCTCAGAGGTGTCGGAAATCTCCTCAGGGAGCCCTGAATCGCCTCAGGGATCCCCAATTCCCCCCAGATTCTCTCAGGGATGCCTAAATCCCCTCAGGGATCCCCAAATTCCCCCCAAATTCTCTCAGGGATCCTAAATCCATTCAGGGACCCTTAAATCTCCTCAGGGATCTCCAAATTCCCCCGAAATTCCCACAGATTCTCTCAGGGATCCCTCAGTCCACTCAGGGACCCCTAAACCTCCTCAGGGATCCCCAAATTCTCCCCAAATTCCTCTCAGTGATCCCTAAATCCCCTCAAGCATCCCCAGATTCCCCTAAATTCCCCCAGATTCTCTCAGGGATCCCTAAATCCGTTCAGGGACCCTTAAAATCCCCTCAGGGATCTCCAAATTCCCCCGAAATTCCCCCAGATTCTCTCAGGGATCCCTAAATCCCCTCAGGGATCCCCAAATTCCCCCTAAATTCCCCCAGATTCTCTCAGGGTCCCTCAATCCACTCAGGGACCCCTAAACCTCCTCAGGGATCCCCAAATTCCCCCCAAATTCTCTCAGGGATCCCTAAATCCCCTCAGGGTTCCCCTAATTCCCCCCAGATTCTCTCAGGGATCCCTAAATCCGTTCAGGGACCCTTAAATCCCCTCAGGGATCTCCAAATTCCCCTGAAATTCCCCCAGATTCTCTCAGGGATCCCTAAATCCCCTCAGGGATCCCCAAATTCCCCCCAAATTCTCTCAGGGATCCCTAAATCCCCTCAGGGATCCCCCCATTCCCTCAGGGTTCCACAAATTCCCCCTAAATTCCCCCAGGGATCCCTAAATCCACACAGGGATCCCAAAATTCCTCCAAATTCCCTCAGGGATCCCCAAATTCCCTCAGGATTTCCCAAATTCCCTCAGGAATTCTGAAATTCCCCAAATTCCCAAAAAAATTCCCCCAAAATCTCCAGGACTCCTCAAGAATTTCCTAAATTCACCCCCACCAAGTGCCTCCCAGTCCCTCCCAGTTCATCCCCAGTGCCTTCCCAGAATATCCCAGTCCCTCCCAGTCCCCTCCCAGCCCCTCCACTGGCACCCAGTCCATCCCAGTCCCTCCCAATCCCCTCCCAGTCCCTCCCAGTGGCTCCCAGTTGATCCCAGTTTCCCCCAGGTTCAATTTCCTGTGCATCCCAGTCCCTCCCAGTGTGTCCCAATCCCCTCCCAGTTTGTCTCAGTCCCTCCCAGTCCCTCCCAACCCCCTCCCAGTGCCTCCCAGTGTCCCCCAGTCCCATCCCAGTCCCTCCCAATCCCCTCCCAGTCCCTCCCAGTGTGTCCCAGTCCCCTCCCAGTGGCTCCCAGTCCCTCCCAGTAACCCCAGTCTCCCCAGGTTCGATTTCCTGTGCATCCCGCTGTTCCACCCAGTCCATCCCAGTCCCTCCCAGGTGGTCCCAGTCCATCCCAGTTCATCCCAATCCTTTCCCTGTCTCTCCCAGTCCCTCCCAGTCCCTCCCAGTGGCTCCCAGTCCATCCCAGTCCCTCCCAATCCCCTCCCAGTGCCTCCAGTGGGCTCCCAGTCCCATCCCAGTCCCTCCCAATCCCCTCTCAGTCCATCCCAGTCCCTCCCAGTGTGTCCCAGTCCCCTCCCAGTGGCTCCCAGTGGCTCCCAGTCCCTCCCAGTCCATCCCAGTCCATCCCAATCCTTTCTCTGTCTCTCCCAGTCCCTCCCAGTTCATCCAGTCCATCCCAGTAACCCAGTGTCCCCAGGTTCGATTTCCTGTGCATCCCGCTCTTCCACCCTGTGTGTCCCAGTCCCTCCCAGTCCATCCCAGTAACCCCAGTTCCCCCAGGTTCGATTTCCTGTGCATTCCCAGTCCCTCCCAGTCCCTCCCAGTCCATCCCAGTAACCCCAGTTCCCCCAGGTTCGATTTCCTGTGCATCCCGCTGTTCCACCCTCGGCATCGCCGCGAGTTCTCCTCGGAGCCTGCGCGGGACAGGCCTGGGCCCCAGACACGCTCCGACCTCGTGCTGGGCGGCCGAGGTCAGACTGGGACAGACTGGAGGGACTGGGACACACTGGGAGGGACTGGGACACACTGGGAGGGACTGGGACAAACTGGGAGGGACTGGGACACACTGGGAGGGATTGGGAGGGGAAAAATGGGGAAAAAGTGGGGAGAAAAGGTGAAAAAATGAGGGAAATATGGGAAAAATCAGAGTTTATCGTACTGGTTTGGTACTGGTTTGGTACTGGTTTGATACTGGGAGGGACTGGACAAACTGGGACAAACTGGGACAAACTGGGACAAACTGGGAGGGGAAAAAATGGTGAAAAAACGGGGAGAAAAGGTGAAAAAATGGGGAAAATATGGGGGAAAATGGGGGTTTTGATACTGGTTTGGTACTGGTTTGTACTGGTTTGGTACTGGGAGGGACTGGGATGGACTGGGATGGAGTGGGAGGGGATTGGGACAAACTGGGAGGGACTGGGAAAGGAAAACATGAGGAGAAATGGTGAAAAGACGGTGAAAAAATGGGAGTTTTCATACTGGTTTGGTACTGGTTTGATACTGGTTTGATATTGGGAGGGGATTGGGATAAACTGGGATGTACTGGGAGGGACTGGGAGGGACTGGGAGGGGAAAAATGGGGAAAAAAGGTGAAAAAATGGGGGAAAATGGGTTTTAAAGAGGGATTTTGGTACTGGTTTGTACTGGTTTGGTACTGGTTTGATACTGGTTTGATAGTGGGAGGGACTGGGACAAACTGGGAGGGACTGGGATGGACTGGGAGGGGAAAAAATGGGAGAAAAGGTGAAAAAATGGGGAAATATGGGGAAAACTGGGGAAAAATGGGGGTTTTTGTACTGGTTTGGTACTGGTTTGTACTGGTTTGGTACTGGTTTGATACTGGGAGGGACTGGGAGGGGATTGGGACAAACTGGGAGGGACTGGGAGGGGAAAAAATGGGGAAAAAAGGTGAAAAAATGGGAGAAAAAGGGGGAAAATCAGAGTTTTGTTGTACTGGTTTATACTGGTTTGGTACTGGTTTGGTACTGAGAGGCGACTGGAACAAACTGGGAGGGACTGGGATGGACTGGGAGAAACTGGGAGGGGACTGGGAGGGGAAAAAAACGGGGAGAAATGGGGAAAAAAGGTGAAAAAATGGGGAATATATAAGGAAAATGGGGTTTTTTATACTGGTTTGGACTGGTTTGTACTGGGAGGGACTGGGAGGAGATTGAAGAGGAAAAATGCAAATTCTGGGGTGAATTTTGGGGATTTTGGGCTGAATTTTGGAGGTTTTGCACTGATTTTTTTGTAATTTTCTGCACAATTTTTGGGATTTTGTTCTACTTCAATACACAATGAATTTATGCTAATTTTATGCTAATTTGATGCTAATTTTGGGGTGAATTTGGGTGTTTTTGGCAGATTGGAACACTCTGATCGTGGGGAAGCTCTCGCCATGGGCAGAGTTTGGGAGGAATTTTTGGGAATTTTGGGGTGAATTTTTGGGGATTTTGGGCTGAATTTTTGGGAATTTTGGGCTGAATTTTTTGGGATTTTTGGGCTGAATTTTTGGGAATTTTGAGTTCATAATTTTGGGGATTTTGGGCTGAATTTTTGGGATTTTGGGCTGAATTTTTTGGGATTTTGGGCTGAATTTTTGGGATTTTGAGCTGAATTTTTTGGGATTTTGGGCTGAATTTTTGGGGATTTTGGGCTGAATTTTGGGATTTTGGGCTGAATTTTTGGGAATTTTGAGTTCATAATTTTGGGAATTTGGGCTGAATTTTTGGGGATTTTGGGCTGAATTTTTGGGGATTTTGGGGTGAATTTTTGGGGATTTTGGGGTGAATTTTTGGGATTTTGGGGTGAATTTTTGGGGATTTTGGGGTGAATTTTTGGGGATTTTGGGGGGAAATCTTACGATTTTGGGGTCCCTGTGTGAAAGATAATTTTGGGGTGGAATTTTGGGATTTTGGGCTGAATTTTTGGGAATTTTGAGCTCAATTTTATTTTTTTATTTTGGGCTAACTTTTTATAATTTTGGGCTAATCTTGAGCTGAATTTTCTTGAATTTCGAGCTTTTTTTTTGTATTTTAAGTTGATTTTTTGGGAGGATTTTTTTGGATTTTAGGTTGATTGTTTGGGAGGATTTTTTGGATTTTAAGTTGATTTTTTGGAGGTTTTTGGCTCATTTTTTGGGATTTTCGGCTCTGTGGATGGACAACGTTTTTATGCTAATTTTATGCAAATTTGATGCTAATTTTGGGGTGAATTTTGGGTGTTTTTGTTCAGATTGGAACACTCTGATCGTGGGGAAGCTCCTCGCCATGGGCAGAGTTTGGGAGGAATTTTTGGGAATTTTGGGGTGAATTTTTGGGGATTTTGGGGCTGAATTTTTGGGGATTTTGAGTTCATATTTTTTGGGATTTTGGGCTGAATTTTTGGGGATTTTTGGCTGAATTTTTGGGGAGATTTTGGGCTGAATTTTGGGGATTTTGAGGGCTGAAATTTTGGGGATTTTGGGCTGAATTTTTGGGGAGATTTTGGGCTGAATTTTGGGGATTTTGGGCTGAATTTTTGGGGAGATTTTGGGCTGAATTTTGAGGATTTTGGGCTGATTTTTTGGGGATTTTGGACTGAATTTTGGGGATTTTGGGCTGAATTTTTGGGATTTTGGGGTGAGTTTTTGGTGGAATTTTGGGCTAATTTTTTTAAAATTTTGAACAGTTTTTTTTTATTTTATGTTGATTTTTTGGGGATTTTGGGGTGAAGTTTTGGGACTTTGTTCTCCCTCAACAGACAACGATTTTATGCTAATTTGATGCTAATTTTGGGGTGAATTTCGGTGGTTTGGGGCTGAATTTTTTGGAGGATTTTGGGCTGATTTTGGGGGATTTTGCGCTGTTTCTTTTTTTTTTTAATTTGAGTTGATTTTTTTGAATTTTGGGCTGAATTTTTTTGGCTTTTGAGGAACTTTTTTTTGATTTTACGTTGAATTTTTTGGGATTTTGGGCTGAATTTTTGGAATTTTGTGCTGAATTTTTGGGGATTTTGTTCTCCCTCAACAGACAACGATTTGATGCTAATTTTATGCAAATTTGATGCTAATTTTGGGTGTTTTTGGCAGATTGGAACACTCTGATCGTGGGGAAGCTCTCGCCCTGGATCCGCCCTGACTCTCCCCTCGAGCACGTCCGCAAGAACTCCCAGAAGGTCAGCAACCCCAAATTCCAGAAAATTCCAGAAAATTCGGGAAAATTCAGGAAAATCTGGAAATTTCGGGAAAATTCGTGCAAATTTTCTGCAATTTTGGGCCAAATTTTGAAGGATTTGAGGCCAATTGGGGTGAGATTGTCACCAATCTTTTCAGATTTTTGCTAATTTTTTTCCAAAATTTTGGGAATTTGGGAGATTTTGGAATCCAGGACAAATTTGGGATAATTTTGGGAATTCTTAACCCCAGGCCTGGGATTTTCTGTGATTTTGGGCTGAATTTCACGGAATTTGGGGCAAATTTGAGTGGAGTTTTCGTGAATTTTCGCCGATTTCACTCAAATTTTCACCTTTTTTTGGGAAATTTTTTAATTTTGAAATTTTGGGATAAATTTGGGATAATTTTGGGAATTCTTCATCCAAGGGCCTGAATTTCCTGTCCATTTTGGCCCAAATTTTGATGGATTTTGGGGCAAATTTGAGTGAAATTTTCCTAATTTTTGGGCGATTTTGCTTAAATTTTCACCAATTTTTTTTGGAATTTCAGGAATTTGGGAATTTTGGGATAAATTTGGGATAATTCTGGGAATTCCAAATTCCAAACCCTGAATTTCCTGCAATCTTGAGCCAAATTTTGATGGATTTTGGGTGAATTTTTGTGGAATTTTCACAAATTTGCACCAATTTCACTCAAATTTTCACAGATTTCGCTCAAATTTTCACCGATTTTTTTTGGAGTTTTTTTTGGTTTTGAATTTTGGGATAAATTTTGGATAATTTTGGGAATTGTGCCCCCCAGGCCCTGCGTCAGGAGTTGGATTTTGGGGCTGAACTTTGAGACATTTCGGCCAAATTTGAGTGAAATTTTCCTGATTTTTTGCCAATTTCACTCAAATTTTCACCAATTTTTTGGGGGAATTTCTTTAACTTTTGGGATTTTTGCAATTTTGGGATAATTTTGGGATTCCATACTCCAAACCCTGAATTTTCTGTGATTTTGAGCCAAATTTCAAGGAATTTGGGGCAAATTGGAGTGGAATTTTCACAAATTTTCACCGATTTCACTCAAATTTTCGCCAATTTTTTTGGGGGAATTTTTTGATTTTTGCTATTTTGGGATAATTTCGGGAATTTCAAATCCAGAACCTTGAATTTTCTGTGATTTTGAGCCGAATTTCAAGGAATTTGGGGCGAATTTTTGTGGAATTTTCACGAATTTTTCACCAATTTCACTCAAATTTTCACAGATTTTTTTGGAATTTTTTTTGTTTTGAATTTTGGGATAAATTTGGGATAATTTTGGGAATTTCAAATTCCAAATCCTGAATTTTCTGTGATTTTGGGCTGAATTTTGAAGGATTTGGGGCAAATTTGAGTGGAATTTTCACAAATTTCCACTTATTTCACTCGAATTTTCGCCGATTTCGCTCAAATCTTCACCGATTTTTTTTAGAATTTTGGGAATTTTGGCTAATTTTGGGAATTCCCCGCCCCAGGCCCTGCGTCAGGAGTTGGATTTCGGGGATGAATTTTGAAGGATTTTGGGCAAACTCGAGTGGAATTTTCGCGAATTTTCGCTGATTTCGCTCAAATTTTCACCTTTTTCACTCAAATCTTCGCCGATTTTTTTGGGAATTTTGGGAAATTTTGGCTAATTTTGGGAATTTCCCGCCCCAGGCCCTGCGTCAGGAGTTGGATTTCGGGCCTACCTGGGCCTGGCTGCTCACCTGGTGCCGCTCCGGGGACGGCACAACCCCAACCTGGCGCGGGGGCTGAGCGCTCACCTGCACAGCGGCCACCACTCCACACAGGTACTGGGACCGACTGGGACAAACTGGAGCGACTGGGAGCGACTGGGAGGGGGAAAAATAAAAAAAAAATGGGGAAAAACGGTGGAGAAATGGGGAAAATGTGAGGAAAAATGGGGAAAAAATGACCAAAAAATAAGGAAAAAATGGGGAATAAAGGGTTAAAAATGGGGAAAAATTGGGTTAAAGGGGGATTTTTATACTGGTTTGTACTGGGACAAACTGGGAGGGACTGGGAGGGGGAAAAATAAAAAAAAATGGGGAAAAATGGTGAAAAAATGGGGAAAATAGAGCGAAAAATTAACAAAAAATGGGAAAAAGTTGGAGTTAGAGGAGGGGTTTTGTACTGGTTTGTACTGGGAGTGGACTGGGTTATACTGGGAGGGACTGGGAGGGACTGGGAGGGGGAAAAATAAAAAAAAAATGGGGAAAAACGGTGGAAAAATGGGGAAAATGTGAGGAAAAATTAACAAAAATGGGAAAAAGTTGAAGTTAGAGGAGGATTTTTGTACTGGTTTGTACTGGGAATGGACTGGGAATGGACTGGGTTATACTGGGAAGGACTGGGAGGGGAAAAATAAAAAAAAAAAGTGGAAAAAATGGGGGAAAAAATGGGGAAATTAGGAGGGAAAATGTGAGGAAAAATGGGGAAAAATGGGGAATAAAGGGTTAAAAGTGGGGGAAAAATTGGGGTTAAAGGAGGATTTTTATACTGGTTTGTACTGGGACATACTGGGAGGCACTGGGAGGGACTAGGAGGGGGAAAATAAAAAAAAATGGGGAAAATATGATGAAAAATGGGGAAAATAGGGCGAAAAATGGGGAAAAAATGACCAAAAATGGGGAAGAAAGGATTAAAAAGGAGGGATAATGGGGTTTGGGGTTACTGGTTTGTACTGGGTTATACTGGGAGAGACTGGGAGGGGGAAAAATTAAAAAAACGGGAAAAATGGTGAAAAAATGGGAAAATAGAGTGAAAAATGGGGAAAAAATGGAGAAAAATGTGGGTTGAAGGAGGATTTTTATATTGGTTGGTACTGGTTTGGTACTGGGATGGACTGGGAGGGACTGGGTTATACTGGGAGGGACTGGGAAGGGAAACGTGCAAGAAAAACAGTGAAAAAATGACAAAAAATGGTGAAAAAATGATGGAAAAATGGGGAAAATAATGGGAGAAAATGGCAAAAAATGGATTTAAAGTGGGGCTTTCATACTGGTTTGTGCTGGTTTCGTACTGGGATGCAACTGGGACAAACTGGGAGGGACTGGGAGGGAAAAAAATGCCCAAAAAAGGTTAAAAAAGGTCAAAAACCATTCCTTACTGGTCTATACTGGTCTGTACTGGTCCAAACTGGTCGGCACTGGTCCTTATTGGTCTATACTGGTCCGTACTGGTCCCAACTGGTCTATACTGGTCCTAACTGGTCTGTACTGGTCAGTTCTGGGTGCAGGTGCCGCTGCTGCCGCCGGAGGAAGCTCGCGATGACGTCATCGCCAACGAGGCCACGCCCACCGAGGGGGGAGGGGCCGAGGAGGAGACCTGGCTGTGGTGAGAGAGAGGAATTGTGGGAAGGTGGAGGAATGGGGGAGGGTTCGCAAGGGATTGTGGGAAGGTGGAGGAATCGGGGGAAGGTTCCCGGGGGATTGTGGGAAGGTGGAGGAATCGGGAGCAAAAAGGGGAAATTTTGGGGAGAAAAATGGGAATTTTTTGGGGGAAAATGGGAATTTTTGGGGGGAAAATGGGAAATTTGGTGAATGGAGTGGAAAAAAAGGAATTTTGGGGAAATCTGGGGAATTATGGGAAATTTTGAGGGAAAAATGGGAATTTTTGGGGAAAAATGGGAAAAAAAGGGATTTTTGGGGAGAAAAATGGGGAAAAAAGGAATTTTGTTTAGGGAAAATGGGAAATTTTGGGGGGAAAATGGGGAATTTTGGGGGAAAATGGGGAATTTTGGGGGAAAATGGGAAATTTTGGGGAAAAAATGGCAATTTTCAGGGGAAAAAATGGGAAAAAAGTGGGAATTTTGGGGACAAAAATGGGAGTTTTTTCAGGAAAAAATGTGGGGAAAATGGGAAAAGGGAATTTTGGGAAAGTTTTGGGTTAAAATGAATCAATTTTGGGTTAAAAATTAACGAATTTTGGGTCAAAATAAGTGAAATTTGGGTTAAAAATGCTGAATTTTGGGGTAAAATTAATCAATTTTGGAGTATAAATGGTGAATTTTGGGTTAAATCTCTGAATTTTGGGTTGAGATCTCTGAATTTTGGGTGAAAATCTCAATTTTTGTCTCCCTCAGGTGGCACGAGTTCCGAACTCTCTGCGACTACAACAAGAGGGTGGCGCTGGGTGAGGGGCGGGGCCTGCACCGGAAGTGGGTGGGGCTTGGGCCGGAAGTGGGCGGGGCATAACCGGAAGTGGCGATGGATCACCCGGAAATGAGCGGGGCTTAATCATTAGGGGGCGGGGCTTAGGGAAAAGGGGCGGGGCCCCCAATCCCTCCAAAAATCCTTAAAAATTCCTTAAAAATCGCTCAAAAATCGCTCAAAAATTGCTCAAAAATCACTCAAAAATTGCTCAAAAATCGCTCAAGAATTGCTCAAAAATCACTCCAAAATCGCTCAAAAATTCCTCAAAAATTAGTGAAAAATTGCTCAAAAGTTGCTCAAAAGTTGCTCTAAAATTACTCAAAAATTGCTCAAAAATCGCTCAAAAATCACTGAAAAATCACTGAAAAATCGCTCAAAAATTGCTCAAAAATTACTGAAAAATTGCTCCAAAATTGCTCAAAAATTGCTCAAAAATCACTCAAAAATCTCTCAAAAATCATTCAAAAATTGCTCAAAAATCCTTAAAAATCGCTCAAAAATCGCTCAAAAATCGCTCAAAAATTGCTCAAAAATCACCCAAATTTCGCCCGATTTCGTGAAAATTGCCCCAAAAATTCCCAAATTTTTTCTTAATTTACTAAAATTTCATTTTTTTTTCAAAAAAGCTCTGGAGATTGGCCCGGATCTGCCCTCCCCCCAGGCGCTGGCGCGCTGGCTGGGGAGCCTGTGCGGGCGGCGCTGCTCCCCACGCGCCCTCTTCCTCACCAACAAGAAAGGCTTCCCCGTGCTGGGCAGGGGCCACCAGCGCCTACTGGGACAGCTCCTCAAGGTACTGGGACCAACTGGGAGGGACTGGGAGGGGAAAGAGGAAAAAAAAATGGGGGAAAATCGGTGAAAAAATGGGGAAAATAGGGCGAAAAATGGGGAAAATAGAGGGAAAAATGGAGAAAAACGTGGGTTTTGTTACTGGTTTATACTGGTCTATACTGGTCCATACTGGTTTATACTGGTTTATACTGGTTTTCCCGCAGCTGGACGTGCAGATCATCCTGCAGGGCGCCCCCCGGCACGGCTCCATGTTAACCCTTACTGGTCCATACTGGTCATAGTAACCCATACTGGTCTATACTGGTCCATACTGGTCTATACTGGTCTATACTGGTCTATACTGGTTTATACTGGTCTATACTGGTTTTCCCCGCAGCTGGACGTGCAGATCATCCTGCAGGGCGCCCCCCGGCACGGCTCCATGTTAACCCATACTGGTTTATATTAACTCATACTGGTCCATACTGGTCTATAGTAACTCATACTGGTCCATACCGGTTTATACTGGTCTATACTGGTTTATACTGGTTTTCCCCGCAGCTGGACGTGCAGATCATCCTGCAGGGCGCCCCCCGGCACGGCTCCATGTTAACCCTTACTGGTCCATACTGGTCCATAGTAACCCATACTGGTCTATACTGGTCCATACTGGTCTATACTGGTCTATACTGGTCTATACTGGTTTATACTGGTCTATACTGGTTTTCCCCGCAGCTGGACGTGCAGATCATCCTGCAGGGCGCCCCCCGGCACGGCTCCATGTTAACCCATACTGGTTTATATTAACTCATACTGGTCCATACTGGTCTATAGTAACTCATACTGGTCCATACCGGTTTATACTGGTCTATACTGGTTTATACTGGTTTTCCCCGCAGCTGGACGTGCAGATCATCCTGCAGGGCGCCCCCTGGCACGGTTCCATGTTAACCCATACTGGTTTATATTAACTCATACTGGTCCATACTGGTCCATAGTAACCCATACTGGTCTGTACTGGTTTATACTGGTTTGTACTGGTCTATACTGGTCTATACTGGTTTCCCCCCAGCTGGACGTGCAGATCATCCTGCAGGGCGCCCCCCGGCACGGCTCGCGGCCCCTCCAGGCTTACCTGCAGTACCTGGAGCACCTGGGCCAGCACCGCCCCCCCCCCTCGGCCTACGAGCTCTACGCCCGCGGCTACGAGGATTACCTGCAGAGCCCCCTGCAGGTGGGCGGGGCCTAAATGGGGGCGGGGCTTAGAGGGGAGGGGTCACCGGGGGGGTGGGGCCAAAAATTCCGGAAAAAATTGGGGGAAATTTGGGGGAAATAGAGGAAATTTTGGGATAAAACAGGGTTAAATATGGGGAAAGGGGGCGTGGTTTAAGAGAAAAGGGCGTGGTTTAATGGGGAAGGGGCGTGGCTTAAAGGGGAGGGGCCATGGGGTCAGCTGGGAGGCAGGGCCAAAAAAATCCGGAAAAATTTGGGGTAAATTTGGGGAAAAATGGGTTAAAATCGGGTTAAAATGGGGTTGAGTTCGGTCCAAATATGGGAAAAGGGGCATGGCCTAAAGGGGAGGGGTCACTGGGGGGGGTGGGGCCAAAAAATCCGGGAAAAATTGGGTAAAATTTGGGAATAATGGGTCCAAAATGGCTTCAAAGTGGGGTTAAATACGGGGGAAAGGGGCGTGGCCTAAAGGGGAGGGGCGTGGCCTAAAGGGGAGGGGTCACTGGGGGGGTGGGGCAAAAAAAATCCAGAAAAAATTGGGTGAAATTTGGGGGAAAATGGGTTAAAATGGGGTTGAGTTAGGTCCAAATATGGGAAAATGGGCGTGGCCTAAAGGGGAGGGGCGGGGCCTAAAGGGGAGAGGTCACCGGGGGGTGGGGCCAAAACCAAAAAAAATTGGGGGAAATTTGGGAAAAATGGGGAAAAAATGGGGTTAAATATGGGGGAAAAGGGCGTGGTTTGACTGGGAGTGGGCGTGGCCTAAAGGGGAGGGGCGGGGCTTAGACGGGAGGGGTCACCGGGGGAGGGAGGGTCAAAAAATTCCAAAAAAATTGGGTGAAATTTGGGGAAAAATGGGTTAAAATCGGGTTAAAATGGGGTTGACTTAGGTCCAAATATGGGAAAAGGGGCGTGGCCTAAAGGGGAGGGGTCACAGGGTCAGCTGGGGAGGCGGGGCCAAAAAAATCCGGAGAAAATTGGGA